>MU223845.1:2601899-2615954 GCA_018584345.1 Thuja plicata
CTTACAACTTTCCAAAAAGGTGGGAATGTGAGGACTTGACTTCCTCCATCATCTTCTCCCATTTTTCTTTCAGCATTTCTAGAGCCATGTGCTCTAGTGAAATCCTTACATGAATATCATAGATGCTATCTACTACAGACATCTCCAGGGTTTCTATTAGATTTCTAGCTTCTGAAATATGTTGCTGAAGTATTGTGAGATTTGGTAAGATATGATCTTGGAGTTTTGTGATCTCACCTCTGAACTAGGTCTCAACATCCCATATTTCCTGCCTTAGCCTATTTGCCTCAATGACTATGTCATGATGTGCCTTTATGCTTTTGGCATGTGAGGTTAGGCCTTGTGCACTCTTAGTGACATTTGTATCAATTTCTGCTAGTTTGTCACTGTTTTCCTTTGCAAATTTTTCAAGTGTGCACATCTTTTGAACTAAGGTTATTGCCTCAACAATCATTGGCTCCAGTTCATCACTAAGTTCGGAGAGCTTGACCTTGTTCAATGCCAGTTCTTGGCTTATCTTATCAATTAACTTGAATTGATATTTCTTCTCTGCTTTCTCTTCTATTGCTTGGTCGACCTCTATTCCTTGTTCTATGATAGCTTCGATAAGAACAACAATATGTTCCTTAACTGAAATATTTTCATCAATTTTTACTTCAGGAACCAGTTGTTGGAGTATCTCCTTATCCTTTTCAAGTGCCATGTTTTCTCTGTGTTCTTTGATCATTTTCTTTTGTATGGCTTTCCTTTGATAGAGCACTCCAAAATCTTGAAGTTTGTCACTGTCCAAAGTGGTAATGTCCCAGTTTGGAACTTCAATGACCTCATCAAGTGTTACAACCAATATGTCCTTCTTTACTATTTTATTCTTCTTCTTCTTTGGCTAGTTGGCAGTGGCAGATTGATGTAATACCATTTGCAAGGCCTGTGATTGTGTAGATTTTGTTGGTGATTGTATAGAGGTTGAGGCATCCTTTTGTACCTGTTCTGTAATCATCGACTAGTTTGGTGAAGATGTCTCCTCATGTTCCTTGGGTGTTTCAATAGATGAGTCTTCCTTTTGTTTTAATTCCTCATTTCTCTCTACATTCTCATTCTTTTCTTTCTCTACAACCTTCTTTGAGGTATCCTCTGTAGTTTTATCTACCTCTTGCTATTGTTCCTTTGATGTATCTTTCTGCTCATCAGTGCCATCCTTCATTTCTGTGTCGGTATCCTTTGGAGTATTGGATGCACCTTGATTTTCATCTGTACCCATATCCTTGGGTATATCATCATATTTATTTGATGATTTATCCTGGCTAGACTGTATATCGATAGTATCTATCAATATATTCATATTTGTAGGTGTATTGACAGTTGCAGTGTCAATAGCTTTGTCCTTTTTGTCAGTATTAATCCTTGTAGTAGTGATATCTTCATCTTTTTGCATATCTACTGTAGGGTCTTTTCTTGTAATGGTGTCGACAATGTTTTCTAACCATGAATCATCATTTATATCTATATCTAAGTTACCTTTAATTGTGAGGTCCTCTTTGGCAACTTCTTCATCCTCCAAGTTAATGTGGATGGGGCTATCAAGTACTTGATCATGTTGGCCATCTTTTAACCAATCTTCATCTATAATATCTATTTGTCTTTGACCTGTGATCTGTACTTCTTCATTTTCCAACTCAACTATTGAGTGACCTATTGTTTTGATAGGTTCCTTTTTAGGACTACTTTTCTCATCAGGTTTTAGTAGACCACTCCATATTTTGTGAGTGTCTTCTTCTAGCTCTATAAACTTTCCTTGAAGAAATTTATAAGCTCTCAGTTTTGGTGAGAATTTCTTTGTATATCTTTCCATTACTTCATTGATTTCCTCTTTTTTTGATTCAATGGGCATAAGAGAGACTAATACTCTTTCTCTTATCCTCTTCTCCTCATGGAGTGCAAAAGTGAATCTAGAGGATATCTTATTTAAAATTTCTTGTGGAACATCTTGTCTTGTGAAGTGTAGTGGGACATAATAATGTCTACACATTTTGGCAATAAGTGCATCTTCAATCTTATTTTGTTCTTTTGTATCCCATCTTAACCATTTCCTGATCTTTGGATGTCCAATAGATGCAGCTTAAGAAATATACTTACATATGCTATCAATGTCATCAGATGGAGATGTAACCTTTGATTTTTCTTTTGCAAGTTTGACAGTGTCAAGTTCATGCATTGCTGTATCTTCTAATTCTTCATTTGTCTAAACATACTTTCTCCTCTTGGTAGGTGCCCTAGGTGGTTGTTTAGCCTTTGTAGGTGTAGGTTTCCTCTTGTACACCTTCCCTTTTACCATAGGTGAAGGACTAGTATCCTTAGCCATTTGGCTTCTTGTTCTAGACTTTTTAGTTGGAGGAGGAGGTGGTGAATCAGATTTCTCTTCCTCTAATTCTTGTTGCTCTTTTGTTTCACTGATGGGAATCTATTCCTCAGTGTCTTACTCCTCACCTTCTTGTTCCTCCTTGCTTTCTTATTCCTCTTTGCCTTCTTGTTCCTCTTTGCCCTCTTCTTCTTCTTCACCATCAGAAGATATCTTCAAGTTCTTTTTCAAATTCTTGACCATTCTTTTAGACTACTTGATAGCCTTCTTGACAACAAGAGTTGATTTAATCTTTAGTTTGGATTCCTCATACGTGCCAAATCTCAGTTGTTTGTTGTCAACAGGTTCATTCAATAATGCCTTTATTGCTTCTGTTGCTAACCCAATTTTGATTTCATAATCAAGCTTTTCTAGCCAAGATTTCCTTGGGACTACTATTTGAATGTAGGTAAAGTCAGTATCCACCAGAAAACAAATTTCATCTTTGTATTCCTCAATTAGACTTTCAAGAATTCTACTCCTTTCTTGTAGCATATCCTTAATTGTCTTAAAGTACTCATGCATAACATTGTCAAAATCTGTGCCTAGTGCTTCAATGAATTCACTAATCTGTATGGTAATGGGTCTACTGGTGTCCCATGCTACTTTTCCAATTGAAGGAAAGTACTCTTCAAAGTAGAAGAATATACATAATATGAGGGAATCAAACTTACATGTGTTTTTCCATGAAGACCTTATGGTGCACATGTTCTCCTCAAATTGATGCAATAGGATCTCTGCTAGATCCATCTTCTTCCCCAGTTTGATGATTTTGTAGGCTATGCTCATTGTTGTGCTAGAGATATTGTTCATTCTACTAGCTTGAAATATCTTATATCCAACCACGCAAGCACCAAATTTTAGCTCAATGTCAGTGATAGTGTTTACCTTCAGTGCCCTCTTGTCTGATTTAGCACTGGTTAAATTTTCCACTTTTGCAAGAGAAGGATGTTTGTGAGCCTGAGGTTTGTCGGTTGTTGGATAGCCTATTACTACATGTATAACATCTTTTTTAATTGCCTTTGGTTTGTTCAACCACAAAGTGTTATTATGTACTCTGTTTAGAACAATCTTAATCCATTCTATTTTAAAAACCTTTGGGAAATGAAGTACATTTGTCATACCTTTCACTTCTAAGTGTTTATGCTCTTCTTTGAGATTGCCACCATCATCAAAAAGTTCCTTATAGGCATTGTCTAGGTCCGGATCTCCTATCTCCGAGACCTTGTAGTGTATATAGGACCTGACGTCCTTGACCAATAAAAACCTAGCTGGGATTCGGGAGAATGCTCCAGAATCATCTAGTTGAGAGGATATCTTAGGATGTAACTTATATTTTGGTTCAGCACATGCCCCTCTTTTAACAAGGTTAAATGGTTTCTTCTTATCATCCTTAATTTTCTCTACCCTAGATGTCGATGCCATCATTTTTGAGATTTTAGGGCTTTTCCATAAATCAAAACAGTGCTTATCGGTGAGTGAATGAAATTACTGAATGTCTGTGATCTCCTTCAAATCTGTATGCTCAGTGAATGACTTTTGCTGGGTTGCTTCTCAAACTGCTTGAAATCACTCTACTATGCTCTGTGCTGCTCAAAAATTGCGGGTGTGAAAATGATCTTACTCGTAGGGATTTTATACTTTTTGGTGCCCTAAGTTGTCATTAATGCTTACCAACTTCATCGGTTTATGAAGACTACCTCCGTCAATAAATACATTCATAACTCCTCTGGTGTCTTTGCAAAGCGTCGGGGTAGTTTAGTGGTGTTGGAGACTTCACCGATGATCATCGGTGATATTTGTGACAACAACTTTTGTAGATTTAGTGTATACTGATACTCGTCGGGTTACACACAACTTGTGTAATGACCAATGCATTCTGGTAAGTATTGCATGTCTTTTCTATGTGTGCTCACTGATGCAGATTATGCCCAATAACCGATGGTTTCTTTATGGTAGATTATCAAGTAAAAATATATTGCATCTATATTCATACCAATATAACAATATGAACTATGTGTAATGGAACTGATGCATAATAAAACTTGTGATAATGTAGTTCCATACTTACTTGTGCAATCTAGTTAGATGTAGTGATGTCACCGGATCCAGTGGATGGGGTGTCACCATTTGCATTGCTTGTACTTGCACCTTTAGTGTTTGTGGCTTTTACCCACATCTTTTTTCTCATTCTTTTGATGTCATCAATGGTATTTTCATTGGGATGTGTATTTGTGTCTGTCAGTCGGTCTTTGCAATCTTTTATCACATGTCCAACTTTATGACAATGTAAACATGCCATACCTGGATTGGTCCATCCTCTTGACCTTCTGGTCCATTTTATCATATAGTTGGAAGCAATGTGACCATACCTTCCACATTTTGTGCAACTTACCCATGTGTTATAGTCCCAAACATATGAGTTACCCTCTCTAGTTGGTTTGCGGTTTTTATCAATTTCTTTCTGAGTCCATGCCTTGTTGTTCTTTTTTCAGCATTCCTTGTGTGTATGCCCATTCATCTTGCATGTAGGATAGTATTTGTCCATGTAGGTTTTTCTCCTTGGATTTATCACTTTGGATCTTCACTCATGTGCCTTGTGTCCTTTCTTTTGACATTTATAACAATTACCAATAAAAGTAGATTGTGCTTGAGAAATACCTTTCATTTTGCTTCTACAGATGTTTGAGGTGTGGCCTAGTTTTCCACAATGATTGTGTTAGCTATTTTTATTGAAGGAGAAAAAACTAGAACATAAACGTGATCTCTCCCTTTTATTGCTCTTTGTCCAGTCAAGAGAAAGGCTAATTAATGAGGATGAAACAAATCCTCCTACACTTTGGGCTCCACAGACCCAAGTGGGTATACCTATGAACATCTACCTCAAATGATAATTTCTCTAAAAATCATAGGCAGGTATAAACATGGATTAAATAGGACACTAACATCCTGTTAAGGGATTCATTACTCTGAATGAATTAGGGGATGGCTTCTAGCCCATCATACTTGGTTTATCTTTCAACACACCAAAACATAAAAGGAAATGTGATTAATTTTTAATGCTTTGGATGCAAGTCTGGTGTAAGACTAGTGCCTTATCCTGGGGTGCAGAGTCAAATTGAGAAAAAATCCACAAAACTCAATCAATTCAAAAACAACTAGAACCAATACCCTGCCTTACAGACTACCATTTTCACTGTAAACACATGATCATCAAATCCATACATTAATGAAATTCTCAGAGATTATCCAACCCGATTTACTCCTTCCTTGAAGGAAACTAATCGACAAACTCATAGTCTACCTTGTAAATGACAAATTAGACATTGCCTTACAAATCCAATTCATAAGAACTTCCAAAACACATAGAGACATCCAAGTATTTGCAATGAGATTCCAGTCATATTTTAATGATAAAATCTATTTCAGTACCCTCAAATTAACATTACACTTAGGCTAAAATAGCAAGAACCAAGCTTGCATTAATGGAACTTGCTTTGGATTTCTCCCTTGGAGAACCAAAATTTAGAACCCTTACAAAAAATCCAAAATTAGAATAAGAAGGAGAAGGGGAACATTTCAGAAGGAAACAAAAGAGTACACTTGTCGGACTCTTCATCTGATGAATCATCCCCCTGAACTGAATGAACAATCTCTTTTTTTCTCCTGAGAACACCTATTTTCATCTCCTCTAGCAGGCTTATGAGTCACCGGATACAAAAACAATACATTTCCAAAATATCTTCCTGGCTCCTGGTTTCCTCTTTGGAAAGTGAGCGATGACCAAATTCTTAACCTCATTTTCATGTCTGTCGCATGCTCGCACTCCTTTTTTTGCTCTGCTTTTGGGTTCACGCAAGTGAGCGATGTTTCCTTCACTGATAGCTCATCGCATGCTCGTGAGATAACTTTTCATTATACCTGAATTTGGGCGACTGAGCCATAATGCATTCCTTTACTGACTGATCTGTCTGGTCGCACACTCGCGAGCTCTTTTACTTCATCTTTATCTGCTGTGCAACTGTGCGATAATATCTGTTTTCTCCTTTGTCACCAACTCGCGAGCTATTTTTTCATCAGCTCAAAGCATCAGTGAGTGAGAGATATTTGTCCTTTTTTGGCTCATCGCACATTCGCTGACCTCTGTTCCTTCCATCTCTTTTGATTGGCAACTGAGCGATGCTTTTCACTTTCTAACTCGTCGCATAGTCACGAGCTCAACAATCTTACTCTATTTTTGATGGCGAGTGCACGACTGTCTCTTTTTTCTAACTCATCGCACCCTCGCGAACTATTTTTCTTTTACCTTCATTTGATCGGCAAGTGCGCGACTGTCTTCAAATTCACTCATCGCACACCCACGAGCTGATTTTTTATGTCACCTGACCATTGGCGAGTGAGCGAGGTGTCTAATAGTCCTTTAATCGCTCGGTCGCAGACTACTATGAATGCTAAAAATGACTTGTGTGACTAAGCGACAAGTCTTCACTTAATACTTCACCTCTTCACCGTGCACTCGCACTGCACAAGACATTTGAGTTAGAATACTGCGCGAGTGGGAGATGACATCAGGATGGGGCCTCATCGTGCACTCACAAAACATGAAATAAATAGAATATCCTTAGAGCGACTGCATGATAGAGACTTACTTAACCCATCGCTGACTCGCAGCTCTATAACTTGACGTTCATGAAATATCGCAACTGCGCGATTTACAATTTTAAAACATGAACCCGCTCACTCGCTGACAAACCAAAAATTGACATATGCAGCTCGTGATTGCGTGATTCTTTTTTACAGACAACTCGTCGCGCGCTCGCGCAACTTAAAGACATAAGGAAAAGAGTGACGCGACAAAGAGATAAAGGTAAAACATGACTTCAAAAAGGGCTTTTGACTTCTTTTTGGTGGCAGAGCACAAAATTTGAAACCAAGACAGAGAAATTCAAATTTTTCCAATACAGTGCTAACAATGGCTCTATCTAGGGACGCGTGCCCCATGTGGGCATGCAAAGAATTCAGAATCATTGGTACAGTAGGCCATTCAAAAATGAATCAGATTTTCCTTTTCTCTTTTGACTTCAAAATTATCTCTTTTCTCAAACTGGGAAACTTTATTGAAAACCACACACCACATAACTGAAAACAAAGCAAGTGTTCAAATACATACATTACTTACAAGAACCTCAAGCCCTCCACAACTAAACTCAACACTTGCCTCTGTCATAGACCTGATTTTCATTTGCCTCTTCTAGAGGTAAGCTAAAAATATCATTGATATCAGTTTCACCAATTTCATATACACCTATAATCTCCTTGTTTAGCAAAAAACAACTCTCTTCATTTTCACAGTGCATGTCAAAATCAGATACACTTTCTTTCTCTTGGTTACTATGAAAATATACTTCAGCATGCTTATGAACACTAATATCAAACTGAAACTCATCCTCATAAACAGATTCATGCATGCTATCAATTGGAAATATAAAGTGCTCAAACTCCACTTCACCTAATGAGTCATATATATCATGACTTTGTAACTCACCCTGTATATCCAACTAGCAGTGAAATGAGTAATCAGACTTGTATTCACACATGTCACCAACATCAACCTCAGAAATTACTCCATAATTTCCCAGTGTATCTTCACAATCACATGCTGAATTAGAAACAACATGGAAGTAATGCTCATAGAACTTGTTATCACGTCTGCTGATTTTCAGAAATTACTGGATCATATCTCTCATCATCAAACACAACATTTCCATCATAATCATTGTCACAATTAGAAGAGAAGCAATCTGATTTCTTACTACAGTATAACACTGCATCATCATCAAAATCAGAACTAACCAAATCTGAACCTTCATCATGCTCTTCAAAAAGTGGATTGATAATTCCATGCAAAGCTCCTTTGTAYACATTTTGACAACTGATGGGYTGATCCATATCAACACACTCATTATACAGGGGGTTAACAAACATCTTGAAGCCATTTTCAATATCATCATCATGTGTACTTTCAGCATATGAGGAAGAAAAATCACTTACAACTTTATGGCATTCCTTTGCATAATTAGATAACTCATCATTATATGAAATGTCTTCTTCAACTATTTATTTATCCTCATATTTCAATGATGAACTCACTTCCAAACTATCAATTACAAACTGATTTATACTATGCAGGGATACAACATCAGTTTCAGATTCAGAAGAAAGAACTCTACCTTCATATTGATGAGAAAATACACTCCCATCATCTCTCTCTCCTTCCCATGTTTGTAAGAATGAACATACCTCTGGCTGAAGCAAATAATCTGAAGTAACATCTGAATCTTCTCCCAGCTCCACACCAAACATTTCAAACTATGATTCCCATAAATCAGTAGGCAGTTCATTACACATACCCTCATCCTGGCACATATCTTGCTGAAAAATTTCAAAGGTCAGTTCACACAAGTCTGACATTGACCCGCTTGCTGCAACTTCGTATTCATTTTCATAGTTCTTAGGATCAGCAACGTTGCATGAAAAATTATAAGATGAAAGCATACAAATTGAAAAATCAGTATTATCATCATTGTTATCTGACACAAAAGAATTCATCTCTTTCTTGGACAAATCAACCTCTTCAAAATCATCTTTAACACATGACAACTTCTGGTCCTTCTCACAAGGTTGCCTATAAACCATTTTCTTGTCTTGAAAAAGACCAAGATTGTTGTGGCTCCATGAGTCCTCTTCTTCATCATCAAAACTACAAGAGTCTGATAGGATCTCATCACTTGGGGCTTTATCATCGTCCAATGAAATATCTGCCCCCTCCTCATTTTCAGAACTTGGCTGCAAACAATTTTCTTCTACAACCTCATAACTAGAAAAACTAGTTTCAAACTTATTAGGTGTGTAACCCTTGTATATGTCTAACTCTGCATCAAATATATTCTGCAATTCTTTGTTAACCATGTCAACTTCCACAAGAGGGACAGCGATATCCTGCTGAAAACATTCTTCATTTTGTTCTGAAACACAATCTGAAACATGGTTATTGAGATCGGCATGGATAGAGACACTTTTACATTGATTTTTGTTTCTTGATACACACCCATTCATTTCATTTGATTTATTATGACAGAAAACACCTACAGATAGAAATCCTTTGGTGATCCCATATTTCAAGTTATTTTCTATATCCATTRYTGTCACAAAAGCCTGGTGTAAAGTTCTGGGCTGCTTATCTCTTAATAAGTAATTCATCTTTTTATCAAATGCCCCAAAATAAACAACCAAATAGAAAGCATCATTTGGTCTGAACTCCATTGGGATTTGACCCAATACTTCTGCAAATTTGAGATTGAAATGAGGGATCAACTCACCATTTTTTATCTTTATCTCCATAAAATTCCTCATTGCTGCAACTGGATCAACCATTTTACCAAACCACTCCAAAAATGATGATCTTAACTCTTCCCATGAAGAGATAGAAGATTCAGGCAAACAAGTGAACCACCATCTTTCATCATCTATCAAAGATTGGATAAACAATTTCATAATGCTATCCTCATATTCAATATCAAAATCCTCCATCAAGTCCATGAAATTTCTACAATGCTTTTCAGCATGTTCCTCTTTCCCACCACTGAATCTTGGCAACTTTTCTCTGATTTCAGATAAAAAGGAATTTGGGTAACCATGAATACCTTCAAAATTCAGGGCTGCATACAATTTATTACTGAAACCCCTCCTTAAATTATAGGGTTGCGACTGACTAGAATTCATGGTTGTACTTAGATTACCAACTTCTTTCCCAAATGAGCATGAGATCAAAATATAAACATACTTCTCAAAAATGTATAGAATACATGCAAGAACCGAGAAGCATATCAACTTATCACCATTATTTCCTTTTCTTAGTGCTACCTCACCTCATAAGGAACTTTTCTTTTACTTGAAAATATAAGGACTACCTTAAAGGAATTGCAGTTGCTGCTCTTATTTCTTTGACTAGAAATCTGGCAGATCTAGAGCCTTCTTGATAGCTCCATCGGGTTCATTTCAACATAAAGTCGCCACCTCCTTGCAGAGGAAAATATTCAAACAGAAAGAACCATTTGACATATATAATTATTTCTGGGTTTTCTCCAACCAGCAAAGCCGCACAAAATTTTTCTATAATTACTGCACATGAAATCTCCTTCCAGGTATCCTTACACAGATCTGAAACTACTTCCAGATTCCATTAGCTTGACTCTTTCTTTCAAAACTAGAGATTCTAGGACAGATATAAACATGATTGATTACAATCAGTCCCCAGTAGAGTCACCATTTTGTTAGCTATTTTTCTTGAAGGAGAAAAAACTAGAACACCAACGTGATCTCTCCCTTTTATTTCTCTTTGTCTAGTCAAGAGAAAGGCTAATTAACGAGGATGAAACAAATCCTCCTACACTTTGGGCTCCACAGACCCAGGTGGGTATACCTATGAAAATCTACCTCAAATGATAATTTCTCTAAAAATCATAGGTAGGTATAAACATGGATTAAACAGGACACTAACATCCTGTTAAGGGATTCATTACTCTGAATGAATCAGGGGATGGCTTCCAGCCCATCGTACTTGGTTTATCTTTCAACACACCAAAACATAAAAGGAAATGTGATTAATTTTTAATGCTTTGGATGCAAGTCTGGTGTAAGACTAGTGCCTTATCCTGGGGTGTAGAGTCAAATTGAGAAAACATCCACAAAACTCAATCAATTCAAAAACAACTAGAACCAATACCCTGCCTTACAGACTACCATTTTCACGGTAAACACATGATCATCAAATCCATACATTAATGAAATTCTCAGAGATTATCCAACCCAATTTACTCCTTCCTTGAAGGAAACTAATGGAAAACTCACAGTCTACCTTGTAAACGACAAATTAGACATTGCCTTACAAATTTAATTCATAAGAACTTCCAAAACACACAGAGACATCCAAGAATTTTCAATGAGATTCCAGTCATATTTTAATGATAAAATCTATTTCAGTACCCTCAAATTAATATTACACTTAGGCTAAAATAGCACTTTCAGAACCAAGCTTGCATTAATGGAACTTGCTTTGGATTTCTCCCTTGGAGAACCAAAATTTAGAACCCTTACAAAAAATCCAAAATTAGAATAAGAAGGAGAAGGGGAACATTTCAGAAGGAAACAAAAGAGTACACTTGTCAGACTCTTCATCTGATGAATCATCCCCCTGAACTGAATGAACAATCTCCTTTTTTCTCCTGAGAACACCTGTTTTCATCTCCTCCAGCAGGCTCATGAGTTACCGGATACAAAAACAATACATTTCCAAAATATCTTCCTGGCTCCTAGTTTCCTCTTTGGCGAGTGAGCGATGACCAAATTCTTAACCTCATTTTCATGTCTGTCGCGTGCTCGCACTCCTTTTTTTCTCTTCTTTTGGGTTCACGCGAGTGAGCAATGTTTCCTTCACTGACAGCTCATCGCATGCTCGCGAGCTAACTTTTCATTATACCTGAATCTGGGTGACTGAGCGATAATGCATTCCTTTACTGACTGATTTGTCTGGTTTCACACTCGCGAGCTCTTTTACTTCATCTTTATCTCCTGCGCAACTATGCAATAATATCTATTTTCTCCTTTGTCGCCAACTCGCGAGCTATTTTTTCATCAGCTCAAAGCATCAGCGAGTGAGCGATATTTGTCCTTTTTTGGCTCATCGCACATTCACTGACCTCTGTTCCTTCCATCTCTTTTGAAACATTGAAACAAGGTGGGGCTCCTAAACCCTTTTCTATTGAAGCCTTGTGTCCTTTTCCTTTTGACAAATCCTTAGTCATGATACCATTTCCAACAAATGCTATTTATCTGAAATATGTTAAATATGAAGGGACATCTGATCCCCAAGATCACCTAAGGGAATTTTGTGCCCTAAGTCTAGAGTTCATGCATGATACAACTTACCTTATGAGGTTATTCCCTAGAAGTTTGGGAGGCATGGCAATGGAGTGGTTTTCAAAATTACCCTCCGGTATTAGGACCTTTGAAGAATTGGCCTCTAAATTTGTAACCCACTACTCTTATAACATCAAACATGAGGTTACAATGCTAAATCTATGTAATACCAAACAAAGAGATGGAGAGGGATTCCTACTTTTCCTACAATGATGGAGGGCGGTATTTGCTAGATACCCTTGAAGTGTACCTGAAAAGGAAAAGATGGATATCTTTGTGAATAGCTTGAATTTGGAAATGAACTATCGACTAAGGTTGCAGTGCCCTAGATCATTTCAAGACCTAATTGAGAATGGGGTGACAACATAAGAAGTATTGGCGAAAAGTGGAGAAATCAAACTCTATAAAGATAAAAAAAATAACAACAACACCAATACCTCCAACAACAATCAAAATCAAAACAACAACAATAAAAACAACAACAGTCGATATTGGACAAGGAATAACAACAACAATAAAGGAGTGGTTAATGATGGAGTGGTGGAGGCTAATAATTTAAAAGCTGCCCCTTTTAACCTCACTCAAAACTTGGTTCAAGCCAATAACATGGATCAAACCCCTAAGGTACCCTTCAACAATAACACTAATAACAACTTCGGGAACAATCAAGGGGCCTCTAAGCCTAAATCGTTCTTTGCACCTACACCCAAAAGGACCTTCACTACTTTGGGTGAACCATTGGAAGATGCATTAAGGACACTTATTTCTAATAAACTTATTAATCTACCAAAGGCTCAACCTTACGAACCACATATCAAACCACATTGGTGGAATGAGAACAACCATTGTGACTATCATCGAAATAGGGGACATAAGACCAATGATTGCGTGCGTCTCAAACATGTGGTACAAGATCTCATAGACAATGGTGTGATCAAGGTGGATAGACCTCAAAACAATGAAGATAACACCACATTTAAAAATCCTTTTTATAATCATGAAAAGGGAGAATCTTCTAATTCCAACAATGGAGGAAACAATGCCAATAATGTAAAAAGCAGCCACAATGTCAACTTCGCCCATACTTATGACAATACCATCAATGTTGTTGTGATTAAAGACCATCCTATTCAAAGATCTGCTAATGCCATCACAAGGAGGCAAGCCTCAAAGGTTACCTTACAAGGAGTTACTCCTATTACTATTGGTCCCAAGGCACCAACTATTGTGGCTAAACAAACAACACCCACCACAAATCCTTATAGTTTGGTGGACCAATTACAAAAGAAACCCACCCAAATATCAATTTAAGAGTTGCTAAAACTATATCCTAATCAAAAAGAGATTTTGGAAAAGGCCTTATGTGAGACCACGGTCCCTATAAACTTGGAGGAAGACAAATTTCAGAACATGGTGGGACACCTCATAGCCCCTCATTGCCTTTCTTTTTCAAAACAAGATGACATGTCTATCACACATCCTCAAAACTTACCCTTGCTTATAGAGGTATTAATCCAAAGATATAGGGTTAAGAGAGTTCTCATAGATGGTGGGACTGGCCTAAATATTTGCACTTTAAACCTTGTCAAGTCATTAGGTTTATCTGAGTCTTCCATTGATCCAAAGAAGCAAATAACTATTAAGGCTTATGATGAAGAGGAAAGATCTTCAAAGGGTATGAT
>MU223845.1:2653197-2681409 GCA_018584345.1 Thuja plicata
AAAGAAAAACATCAAAGCAATGAACCATATACACATTTGACACATGGATTTTTAACGTGGAAACCCTATTAAGGGAAAAACCACTTGGGACTGGTAACCCAAAATTTTCACTCTTCTAAAGTGAGCTTGGTGAAGAGGCAACCCTATTAAAGGTTGCAAATACACTGTTAAGTGTGACCTTGTTAGAGGATTTAAAACTAACAGTTTATCACTTGACCTAGAATTCACTATGCTGTCAACATGCAAACCTTTTGATACTCCTTGGGATGTATCTCAATATATTAAGGATGGTTAAATCCCACTCGGTTAAGAGATTTTCTAAATCAATGGTTAAACTGAAATAGTATATAATCTGTTCATAAATACAACTTAATCTTGCAGATGTTTAGTTCTATTTTAAGTCCTTAATACCTCTTCTGATCAATGTTATCTTCAATTCTTTTTCTCCACTTCTTTCTGCTCGGTGAATGTTGTTTCTTCTCTATTGCTTGGTGTCTGCATAATTCTTGGCTCTATTCCTCAGCCTGTATGATCAGATCTACATGAAATATTCTATCTTCACTAGAATTACATTTATCATTCCTCTCCTTTCATAATGAATTACTTGTCTCTTTATAGACATGATTTCACTATTTCATCTCCTTGTCTTTCTTGTTCTTGGCGTAGATTCTTTCTTGATCCGCAAGTCTCTCTATGTATTTTATTTAATCTTTAAAGCCTTTATTTAGTTTTATCTCGTAGATTTATCCTTGACAAATGGGAATAAAACTATCTTTAAATATCCAGTTCAACTGGTTGATAAAAAAAAATCAATCAATTAGTTAAGTCTATCTTTATCTCTTGCTAGCTAAGTGTTTTGTCATTTCCTAACTCCAGTTCCGATTGGTGATCAACTCTTTGTTTTCTCAGTCATTGAATCCAGTTGTCCTTGGGCATCAACACTAGCTATTGGTGTTGTCCATCGGTCAACACTATGAATTTCTCAGGGTTCACTATAGTTATGCTTGGGTTTGTGGTGCTTGTTATACACTATGACTGCTCGGGGTTCTCTATCTGTCAGTGTGAAATGTCTGTCGGTGTTTACTATCACTCAGTGTACACTGGCCTTTTTATATTTCCTGATAACATAAACTTTATCTCTTTGGTTTCTTGAAGTCTATGACAATATGTATATGACCAATCAGATTATATCAAGTTGACATCAATGAAAATACAATACATTAACTGATTTAATGTCTTGCATTTGCTTTCTATAGCTTGGTGATCATCAACATATCATCTTCAAAAATTCAATCAGTTATAGGTCATCAATCTCTCTCTTTGGCATTGATGGAAACATACTATCAACTTAATATGAAATATTCCATAACATACCAAATTTATTTTTTCTATAACCAATGTAAATATCTGACTCTCGGTAAGCTCTTCTAGCTTATATTTTATTCTTGCAGAGTGCTATTTTTTTATTCCCTTCATGGATAGATGTAGCAATTCTATCTTCTGATTCTGTTTCTCCCTTTGTTGTAGAATATTTTCTCCCTTTCTTGGGTAAACATGCAGTGTGCACTTTTTCTCCAGTTCTCTCCCTTAGATGGATGGTTGTTTCTTTGAATCTTTCTCTTCCTCTGACTTTTCCTCTCCTTGATGGATATCTTCCTTTGGATGATCATGATAGATATTTCATATGGATATAATCTCTCTCCCTTTGACAACAATGTAAAACATATAATATCTCTCTCTCAAATATATTCCTTGAATTTCTTCTCCATCAGTAATACATCTCTGTTGTAGCCAAAAAATTTCTCTAGTATTCAGTGTAGATGAGTACCTTTCTATGTACTAATATATCCTTGCAGTCCATTTCCAACTCACATCAACATGATTGATCTTCTGATAATGTGTAGGCTGATGCAACCTTCAAGTCATCTTAGTGACTAGTAGACAAGGGTCAAACCCCTAGCCTATTCCTTAGGTACTCAAATTTATCTTTTGGCAATGGCTTTGTGAATATGTCTTCTAATTGTTCTTTGGATTGTACATATTCTAGTATCACCTCTTTCTCTTGTACTTGTTCTCTTAAGTAATGATATTTTATTTTTATGTGCTTTGTTTTAGCATGCATTACAGGGTTCTTTGAGATGTTTATAGGACTAGTATTATCATAATAGCTAATTACTGGTTCAATAATTTCCATGTTCATACCTTTCAATAGTTTCTTGATCCATGCAATGTTCGATAAATTTGCATTAGAAGCCACATATTCTACTTCTGCAGTAAATTGAGATATGCATCCTCGCTTCTTACTTATCCATGTGACAAGTCTATCACCCATAGAGAATTCTTCTCTTGTTGTGTTCTTTCTATCATCTATGTTTCCCGCCCAATCAGCATCTGTATAAGCTTGTAGCTCAAATTTTCCTTTTTTGTTATACTACAAGCCATAGTATTTGGTATTCTTAAGATATCTTAGAATTCTTTTGATAGCAGTCATGTGTGATTCCTTGGGATTAGCAGATAATCTTGCAACTATACCAACTGCATGTGCTATATCTGGTCTAGTATGTACAACATACATTAGTTTACCAATCATTAATCTATATAAGGTCTAATTTACCTTGGTTGACTTGTCTTCCTTTGTCAATTTGCATCTGGTTTCCATAGGTGTTCCAACTAGTTTGGAATCTTCCATTTTTAATATCTTCAAAACTTCTTTGATGTATTTGGATTGTGTGATGTGGATGCCTACATCGTGTTGAGGAATCTATAGACCAAGAAAAGGGTTGATCTCTCCAAACATTGACATCTCAAATTATTTTCTCATTTCATCAAAAAATGATTTTCATAACATATCATTACCTCCAAATATGATATCATCAACAAATATCTCAGCAATCAAAACTTTATCATCAGTATCTCCTTTCAAATATAGATTACTATTATCACTTGTTTTGATAAATCCAATACTAATGAGATAAGATTGAAGTCTTTCATACCATTCTCTCAGTGCTTGTTTCAATCCATACAAGGACTTTTGTAGTCTACAAACCATGTTTCTCTTGTTAGGATCAACAAACCCTTCAGGTTGTTCAATGTATACCTCCTCTTCTAGTATTCCATTTAAGAATGTAGATTTAACATCCATTTGGTATACCTTGAATCCTTTGAAAGCAACATAAGAAAATAGAATTCCTACTCCTTCTAGCCTAGCAATGGGTGCAAAGGTTTCTCCATATTCAATACCTTCTTCTTGTGCATACCCTTTGCATACTAATCTTTCTTTATTTCTTGTGACTTGTCCATTCTCATTCAGTTTGTTTCTGAATATCCATTTGGTACCAATGACATTTTTGTCACTCAGTCTAGGTACTAATTCCCATGTTTTATTCTTCTCTATCTGTTCAATATCTTCATTCATTTCACTAACCCATTCCTAATTCTCAAGTGCAGTATTAACAGATTTAGGCTCAAAATCACAAATCAAACATCTAGTGTTTAGTGACTTACTTCTTGTTCTCTTTCTAGCTCTTTTGTCTCCTATGATCTGGTTCTATAGATGGTGTCTTCTGACACACTTGGGAAGTATAGGTTCAGATATCTATTCCTCATTTTTCTTATCATCTTGACCTTCATTTTGATCTTCATCATCACTTGGTTTAGCATTGTGAGCATTTTCCTGATTTTTGGTGTGTGCAGCCTAATGTTGGGGTGCATTATTTTGTTGCTCGATAGTGATACACTGTTTCTCAGGTTGAGTGTCAGGTTCTTCACTATAGACAAACCTATTTTAATCTTCTGTTCCTTTCTTCTTTCCTCATCATTTTTCTCAACAAATTCATTCACTTTAACATTTGCACTTTCAATGATTTTGTTAGAGGTTTTGTTAAGACATTTATAAGCTTTTCTTTTGGTAGAATACCCTAGAAATATTCCTTCATCACTTTTGGAGTGAATCTTTCCATTTCTACCATCTTTCAATATATAACATTGACTTCCAAAAACTCTAAAGTAACTTACATTTGGTGTGTATCAATACCATAACTCATAAGGTGTCTTATGGGTGTCTTTCTTCAATTGAACTTGGTTCAATGTATAGACAGCAGAACTGACAGCTTCTCTCCATAATTTTTGTGTGATGCCTTTCTTAATCATCAGTGTTTTGGCACAATCAACAATAGATCTATTCCTTCTTTCAGCAATCGCATTTTGCTATGGTGTTCTCGATGTTGAAACCTGTCTTTGAATTCCATGTTCATTACAAAAGTTAGTGAATTTATCAGAAATAAATTCTCCTCCTCTATCCGATCTTAGACATTTTACTTCCTTTCCACTTTTTTTTTCAACTATAGCTTTATACCATTTTAACATCTTAAATTCTTCTAATTTCTCTTTTAAGAACATAACAGTCATCATTCTAGAATAGTCATCAACAAATAGAATAAAGTATCTATCACCATAGTAGCTCTTTGTTCTCATTGGTCCACCTAAGTTAGTGTGGACTAATTCTAGAATAGAATTAGATGTGTAGGTTTTTCTCTTGAAACTATACTTTGTCATTTTACCTTTTTGACAATTCTTACACATGACATAGTTGGGTTTTGACATGCTCAGTAAGCCTCTTACTTTCCTTTTATTACTTATCCTGACCATGTTGTAAAAATTCACATGACATAATATTTTATGCCACAACCATATGTCTTCATTTCTATCCAATAAACAAGTGGTCTCAATATTATCAAGATAGAATAGGTTACCTTTTTTTTTTTCACCAGTATTGACCAACCTTCCTGTTTCATTATAGATATTTGCCTTTTTCTCTCAAATGCAACTCGATGACCAGTGTTATTCAGTTGTGAAAAACTCAATAGATTATAGTTAAGTCCTTTGACACAATATGCATTTTCAAATCTAATCATATTATTCAATGTGATTGTTCCTTTTCCTTCAACTTGACAAGGTGGGTCATTACCCATCCTAACTGATCCACCACTATAATATTCAAAAGTTTCAAACTTTTCTTTATCTCTAGTCATGTGGCGAGTACAACCACTATCAATAATCCAGACATAATTTTTACTAACCTTAGATATGAGTGAAGTTTCAACACACCTTTCTTCTTCATCTGAATCATCCTTCATAGCAACAAATACCACCTCAATATATTCATTAGACTCAGTGTTAGAATTTTCAGTTTTTTTCTCAGCTAGGTAACAAGCCTTCTTGCCTTTGTCCTTGTAGTCTCGATTATCTCTTCTGTCAGAGTGTCAATTGCTTTGGTAATCTCGGTCATCACTTCTGTCAAACTTCTTTTCATAAGATCTGTCATCTTTTCTTTCATCTTTTCTCTTGTTAGAGCATCTAGCAGAAAAGTGTCCATTCTCTTTGCAATTAAAACATACCAATGGTAATTTACCTTTGTATCTATCTTTTCCTCTTTGTAATATTCTATCCATTAGTGCTTCAATTTCATCAAGTTCTTGTTCATCACTATCACTTTCACTATCAATTCTCATAGTGTATTTATGACTTGACTTACTTATTTTTAGAGAAGATTTGAATGCAGACTCAATAGTTGGTAAGACACTGTTGTCAAAGTTATTCATCTCAAATGAAATTAGTCTACCAATCAAACTATCAAGAGTAACATTGTTATTTTCTATTGCTCTCATTTCTTGAATTGCATATACTCTAATAGCATAAACATGCAATAAGGTTCTTAGAATTTTACTTACCACTATTTTTTCTTCAAATACACCTCCTACTCCTCGAATAGATTAACAACCTCTTTGATTCTTCTACTGTACTAAGTGATGTTTTCTCCTTCCTTCATTCTTAGGTCATCAAAATTTCCTCTTAGGATTTCAGATTTAGCCCTCAGCACATTTTTATCTCCTTCAAAGTATAAAATATTCACATTTTTATTCTGATTTTCAGAGACATTGTCACATTCAAAGTAATTCTTGAAAGCTTCTATCCAATCCATACATTCTTCAGGGTCCATTTTCCCACAGAACATGGGGATGTCTGATTTCTGATCTCTCCTTCCAACTATCTCAAGAGCTTCAATAAATTTGTCTTGCTCTGCAGGTATGTTCTTTGTTTCATCCTACTCTTCTTCTTCTTCTTCTTCAGAATCTTCTCCCTCCTCCTTATCTGTTTGGAGGTCCTTCAACTACTTTATCTCCTCCTCCATCTTCTTATTCTTGGCTACTTGTTCTCTGATAATTTTATCCAATTCCACATTAGTGATTCTAGTAGGAACTTCCTCTCCTTGAGAGTCTTTTGTTCTTTCACCCATTCTTCACTTCTTCCAAGGTCTTAGTAAACTCTAATACCACCTAATGTAGAGTGCACTGTAAGAAACCTAGATGGGATCCAACTCCATGTAACCACTTCAAACTTATGATTCAAACACCCTAACTCCACATTTGTCTTCCTAGGGTGTATACTAACTTGTCCCTAAGGCTAAATCACTCCTTTTATCACAACTTAGCCTTCCAAGCCAAGACACCACTTTCTGCAATATCTCCTTTAGAGACACTTTCCCTAACCCAAGATTAATAGTAGAAATATTCACTAGAGGCTTTGACCAACAATTCTACGGGATGGAAGAATTTTTTTAGACCCCAAGAATAAAGAATCCACCAATGGGTTTAGTTCTATAGACCCAAGGATGGTCAAACACTAACTGGCCTAGAAATCCTTATAGCCCTATTTAGAGGGTTTTTTGAGCATAAATTTCAAACAAAAAAGGATCCAACTGATCTGATTAGGTTTCTAGGTACCCTTTATGGATTTTTTAAACCTTCCAAAGCCTTAGCAATTCACTCCACTCCTGCACCACTAAACTCTTGCAAAGCTCACAGACCTACTTAGCTAGGTTAGGCTTGGATTACTAAGCAAGTGGTCTAAGGTGAGTTCATAGAATGAACACAAGGGTTTAGATAGCTTCCTCTACTCCAAAATGGCCTAGTTCTACTATTTATTTGATCCTACCAATCAAATAGTTAACATGCATGTGACTGTACTAAAGAACTAGGCTAATTACATATAGATAATTAGCTTAGGGCTTAGTCTCAAAACTCATAGAACCAACACTGAGATTTTGAGATTTAGGAATCTTAAAGAGAATTATCCTAAATTGTATTTCCCAAGTGGATGAGAAGATCCACTAGTTAAATCCCAAGTTAGGATCACATCTTTGGATCAGACCCAGTAAACTATGGATTCTCAGACAGCGAGTAAACAAAATATCTAACTCCTATGAAACTTTACAAAAATAAATCAAACCAATTGGAATGTTGAATTAACTCAAAGAATCACAAATTTATGCAACTGGATCCAAAAAATGAATCTGTACCAGAATGTACACTATCCAAATAACTTAGAAAACTCTTCTATTTCCTTCTCTAAACATCAAGCTCCGTACACAATAAACTCTAACCTTCCTAGAAGGCATAAGAACATCAAATACCAGAATCTTGGCATCACATATGCTCCAATAAGTTGGTGTGGCCATTTCCATTTGAGTTTTCATTCTTCAAGAAATATTTTGTAAGACTTTCTCATGCAACATTTTGCAAAAAGATAACTTTTTGGCAACATTTGTCAAAGTTTCTATTTTGGGTAAAGTGCCAACACTACCAACCTCCAAGGGTGTGGGAGAGGTCCAAAAAATTCCAAGAGCCTATCCTAAGGTCTCAAAACATAAACTTCTAACTAAAGACTAAAATCAACAAAAGAGACTAACATGGTCTAACACGGTTTTAGGAACCCATAGGTTTATAACTTACCTTAGGGTCCTTCACGTTACACAATAGACCCACACATGCACACACTAGGATGATCCAAAGGATTCACCTTATTAAAAACAACTTAAGCATAAAATAGGAACATCAATAGGTTCCCTACACTAGATGGAGACTTTGGTGAAGGTGAAGAATGGGATGAAGAGGAGATCCTAGATTAGGAAGAGATGCAAGTTCTTGCAGACCACATACCCTTTCCTAATGACCTAAATTCTTTGGAAAGAAGGAATTTGGATGTGAAGATGGAACTGTGAGTGTTTGCAGGTAAATTGGAACCTGATTCAATTATGGATTGGTTAGACTCCCTAAATAGTTTTTTTGAGTGTGAAGACATACTAGAACACCAGAGGCTTAATATGGCCAAGTCAAAGATAAAAGGGGTTGCATTGAATTGGTGGAACTTCATCCAAGATGAAAGGGTGAAAGAGGACAAGAATCATGTGGTTAAATGTAAGAGGATGTCAACAATGATTAAGGAGGCATATATCCCTGAGGACTATGAATTCCAAATTCATAAGAAGAGGCAAAATCTCAAGAAAAAAGACTTAGATGTAAGCTCTTATATAGAGGAGTTCATGAAACTTTGTGTGAAAGTGAAACCAGAGAAAGTGAAGAAGAAAGGGTGGAAAGATATATGAATGGGATGAAGTACACAATCCAAGAAAAATTAAATCTTATTACCACTATGATGCAGGAGCATCTTGGGTTCTTGGCAATCCTGTATCAACCAAAAATACATTTGTTTGTTGCTTGGTAGCTTGTTGGAGATGCTGGGTAAACTACTTGGTAAATTCTTTGGAGTGCTCGATTGAAGGTTCTATTATTGCTTCACTGACTGTGCTCGGTTACTTCTTCTAGCGTAGCTTTACAGACCTATCTCAGTGTGCTCGGTGGTTTTCTATTTCATGTCTCACTGAGTGGATTTTCTCTTTTGGTTCTTTGGGCCGACATATACATTTAATCTTGGTCGATTAGTTAATGTTGGCATCCATCTTTGGGGAATGTGTGGACCTAATTTGGGGTCGTTGCTCTTTCCTATGTTGGATATTTTTAGCCAACCTCTTTGTTGGTTGATGTATAAATATAGTGTTATGTTCTTAGTTTAGGAGGATCAATTAGTATCAGCAGAGGAAAATGTTAAGCAAATATAGCTTGGAGGTCTAGGGTTTCTGAATCTCGCATGTATGAGGATTGTTTTGTAATACATTTCTAATTGTATTGGCCGTAACCAAGAAGGCCTTACAACTCGACATGTATGAAGTTTGATGAAGTAAATTTAATGATCTACATTCCCTTTCTATCCTTCTCTATTTTTTTATCTTTTATGTTGTTCGTGTAAGTAGGTTTAGTACTTGGGAGTGCCATTAGCCCTGGGCATTATCCCTCCTTGCGTTAGGTGGTATTAGAGTGAAGGTTAGATCAGAAGTTCCTCTTGTAAATCCTAATTGGTTATTGTTGAGGGGAAGAAAATTGTGATCTGACCTATAATTGCAGATGGTTTCAAGATTGTTTGAGGAAGGTGTGATGTATATCCAAGCCTAGTTGATATGTTAAGGTAGGTTGCTGCTAGATTATATGTTGTCAAGACAGCCTACCATAGAGGAAGACATATCAAGGATGTTAATGATGATGAAATAGAAGAAGTGGAGGATGAAGTCGCATCAGAGCCTATAATGGATCAAGGTGAAGAAATATTCTTGAAGGCTTTGACAAGTTTGAAGTCAACACCTTAGTTTAATCCTCTTGAGTATAGTGGAAAGTTAGATTCTGATGAATTGATAGATTGCATTGTGTATTTATTTTTTGAATCCGCAAGCTGCAATACAAAACTTCAATATGTCATTGCATTAGTGAGATAAACATGAGATAACAAAGGTAAAGCACACTAAAATCAACATATTTCTCCCTATCTAAGAAGACTATGAAATATGCTATAATTTTCCCTTAGATTATGCATAAATCAGTGACACATTCATGCTTAGAATGGAAGATTTAAGAATGCAAGATAAATGTTCAAACAAAGTTCATTTTAAGAGCTCCAAATGAAAGATTATTACAATTCTAAGAATTTGAGCTAAAATGCATTTAGAAATTAGGATAGCATAAGTTTGCAAATGAATTCTAAAATTAGGGGCCCATTGAGCTCAAAATTCATTCCTTTTATAGAATAATTTGAGGAATGAGAGGTCAAGATTGAATTGTGAGGAGAAGTGGAGATTGAATCCTTGGTGATCCATGTGAGGTGATCCAAGTGATTTAACTCTCACTAGCTAATGGATCGACTTTCCATTTTGCAAGTGAGAAGTTATAATTAGGAGGTTTTATTTAATTCCTTTTAAGTAATTACCTTATCCATGTATTTAATTATTTTGATTTAATTGATTTGATTTGATTTAATTGGCTATGGAAACTAATGTAAATTAGTGATTAGATCACTTTGATTTTTAGGAAATTAAATTTGATTTAGATGAATTATGATAATTAATTTTATGTAGGAGCATCTCGGGTCCTTTGCAATATTTCTCAACAAAAAATATGTTTGCTTTTGTTCTTTTGCTTGTTTGGAGACTGCTCAATGAAGTGCTCAGTTACCCTGTTGTTTGGGTATCCTTTTTGTCATACTTTACTGATGGGTCTTGGGGTGTGTTAGTTTCTGTTGCTCAGTTATTCTTTTACCGATTTGGTTCTTTGTGGTTCGGATATGTTCTTACCGATTCATCCCTGTTACTTGGGTATGCTTTTACTGAGTGGTTGTTGTTGCTCGATGTTTCTCTTCTTGAGTTGTTTATCCTGATCTGGCTGACTTCTACAATTAATTTATGTGGCATAATTAATATGGGATCTCTCATTGGGATCTCTGTGGACCTAAATTTGGGTCTCATGTAGGGATTTGAGCATTGACCTCTCAGTGGACTCTTGTATATATTTGTTTCTCTTTTCTTAGTTTTAGGGTAGTTTTTGGAGGATAGTATATTTTGGATAGAAGATTAACTGTTGAGACATTGAAAGGCATGTCTATGAACTTGCATGTATGAAGATCATTTTTTAATTCATTTAATGTATATGCCCGAAAGCAAGAAGGCCTCACAGCCCGACATGTAATGAGTTTGATAAATTAATGGAATATAAGACATTTGTTGTTTCATATCTCACCCTGTGTGTTGTTGTTTCTGCATTGGTGTATCTGCAAGTTGGTTTGGTGCTTGGGAGTGCCCTTGGCCCTAAGTATCAACCCTCCTTACGTTAGGTGGTATTAGAGTATTGGTGAGATCTAAGTTCCATTCTTGTAAACCCTAACCCTAGTTGGTGATATTGTTGTGGGGTAGAAAATTGTGATCTGACCTATAATTTTAGAGGGATTCAAGATGGTTCGTGGGAGAGGAAATGCAAATCTAGGTCTAGCTAATATGCTAAATGGTATGGTTGCAATATTGGAAGCTGTTGAGAAAGCCCAGTGCAGAGGAAGACATCTTGAAGATGTTAATGATGATGAAGTTGAATAATATCAAGGTGAAGTTGCACCTGCACCTGTTATGGATCGGGAAGAAGAGAGATTCCTATGAGCATTGACAAGTTTGAAGTCCACACCTCATTTTAATCCTCCTGAGTATAGTGTAAAATTGAATTCTAATGAACTAATTGACTAGATAACTGAAATGGAAAATTACTTTGAGTATGAGAATGTATTAGAGGACAAGAAATTCAAGATTGCAAGTACAAAGCTGAAAGGTCATGCATCCTTGTGGTGGGAACATCTGCAATTGGAATGAAAGAAGAAAGGTAAAGACAAAATCAAGGTATGGGATAAGATGGTAAACAAATTGAAAGGAAAGTTTCTACCTTGTGATTATCATATTAAACTCATTAGGAGAATGAAAAGCTTGAATTAGAAAGACAGATCTGTAAAAGACTATGTGAATAATTCTATAGATTGGAAATCAGATCTGGACATGTTGAAGATGAAGTGGAAAGAGTAGAAAGATATTTGAATGGATTAAGAAGTTCTATACAAGATGAGATCAACTTGGTCAAGATGGAAAGCATTGAAGAGGCATGTCAGTTTTCCCTAAAAGTTGAGGAGAAGTTGAACAAGAGATATGAGCAAAGACAAAGAGGTAGAGGTGGTAGATTCCCTAGAGGAAGAGGTAGATCTCATGGTGAAAATAGTAGATCTAAACTAGACAAGTCAATTTCAGACACATCTCAAGATAAAGGAAAGACTAAATGGAAAGGTGGAAGTTCATACCAAGGAAGAGGCAATTACTCCTGAGGTGGTTATAGAAGAAGAGGGTTCCAAGTAACTTGTTACCATTGTGGTGAGGAAGGACATAAATCCTTTGAGTGTACACATGCAAGAAAGAAAGTCAGTAGCAGAAAAAATGGTTTGGTACAAGAAGAGTCACCTAATGAAGCTGAGAAGGAAGGAAATCTCATGATCCGAAGGATACTATGGAGTGAGAAAGATAAGAAAGATCCTATCAGAAAAAGTATGTTCAAGACCAGATGTAGAGTTGCAAAAAAAGTTTGGAAGGTGATTGTTGATAGTGGAATCTCAAAGAATCTGGCATCTAAGGAGAAGGTCACAAAGTTGCAATTGGAAGGGATGAAGCATCTGAAGCCCTATCAGATCTCATGGATCAAGGATGAGCATACATTAATGGTGAGTGAAGAATTTTTTGTGAATCTGAAAATTGGAAAGTATTATGATAATGTGTTGTATGATATTATGCCTATGGATTATTATCATATTTTGTTGGGTAGACCTTAGAAATATGATAGAAATGCTATACATGATGGAAGATTGAATATGTATTCTATTTGGGTTGATGGAAAGAAATGATTTTTGTTACCTTTAGTTGAGGAATTTGTTGGTGAGATATGTACATCTGTGAAAGTTTGTTTGATGGAAGGTAGACAGTTTGTTAAGAATTTGAAAAGAAATAATATTTGTTATACATTGATTCCTAACAAACTGAGTAAGAATATAGAAGATTAAATTACTGTAGAAGTTGAGAAGTTACTCACTAAGTACAAAGAGATCATTTTAGATAATGTACCTAATGGTTTTCCACCAATGAGAGGTATCAGTCATTGTATGGATCTAATTCCTGGAGCTAGTTTACCAAACAAAGCACCACATCGGTTAACACCAACCAAGAATCAAGAGCTTAACTAACAAGTTCATGAATTGTTGAACAAGGGTTTGATCTGAGAGAGTTTGAGTCCATGTGTAGTACCAACTATATTGGCACCTAAGAAAAATGGAGAATGGAGAATGTGCACTGATTCAAGAGCAATCAATAAGATCATAGTGAAGTATACTGAGAATGGATGATATAATGAATTGTTTGAGTGGAACAAGATATTTTACCAAAATTTATTTGAAGAGTGGATATCATCAGATCAGAATCAGAGAAGGTGATGAATAAAAGATTGCTTTCAAGACAAAGGAAGTTTTGTATGAGTGGTTGGTTATGCCTTTTGGTTTAAATAATTCACCAAGTACATTTATGAGGTTAATGAATGAAGTTTTGAAGAAATTGTTGAATAAATGTGTGATTGTATATGTGGATGATATTTTGATATTCAGTAAGAATAGAGAAGAGCATTTGATGCATATAAGGAAAGTGTTGCAAAGATTGAAAGAGGAAAAGTTGTTGATAAATCTGAAGAAGTGTTCCTTCATGAAAGAAGAGCTTGTGTATTTGGGTTTTGTGATTTTAGCTAATGGTTTGAAGATGGATCCTGAGAAGGTTGAAGCTATACTTAGTTGGCCTACACCTAAGAATGTCAGTGAGGTAAGATCATTTCATGGATTGTAAAGTTTTTATAGGAAGTTTATTATAAATTTTAGTTCTATTTTTAATGCTATGATTGAGACAATGAGAGGAGACAAAAGAGAATTCAAATGGACACATGGAGCTGATAAGAGTTTTGAGACTTTGAAGTTGAAGGTTTCTAAATTGACCATGTTAACCTTACCTGATTTCAATAAGGTATTTCAAGTTGAATGTGATGCAAGTGGAAGTGCAATTGGAGTTGTGTTGACTCAAGAAGGTAAACCTGTTGCTTTCTTTAGTGAAAAGTTGAATGACGCTAAAAGGAAATTTTTTTCTATGATCAAGAGTTCTATGCTATTATTCAAGCCATGAAGAAGTGGAGACATTAATTGATGCTAAATGAATTTGTGTTGTATACTACTCATAAGGATTTACAGTATTTTGGTAGTCAAAATAAGTTGAATCAGAGACATATGAAATGGTAGAGTATTTGCATAGTTTCACATTTGTGATTAAATATAAGAGTGGAATTTCTAATAGATTTTCTGATGCATTGAGTAGAATAAGATCTTTTTTGACTATAATGAGAATTGAAGTTCTTGGTTTTGATGATATAAATAATTTGTATGAAAGTGAGCCTGATTTTTTTGAGCAGTGGAGAGTGTGCAGAGCACCTAATTCAAATCAATCAAGTAAGTATGAAGACTATTTCATTCAAGAAGGTATGTTTTTTAAAGGTATTTAGTTGTGCATACCAAGAGGATCAATGAGAACTAATTTGATTAAGAGAAACATAGTAGTGGATTGGCTAGACATTTTGGTATTGATAAAACATTGAGTCTGCTTAAGGAAAGGTATTTTTGGCCTCAGTTGTATAAGGATGTTCAGAAATTTGTGAAAAGTTGTGGAGTTTGTCAAATTGCAAAAGGAGTAAGTTAGAATACTGGTTTGTATATATTGATTACTGTTCCTGAGAACCCTTGGAGTGATATCAACATGGATTTTGTTCTTGTCTTACCGAGGACAACAAGAGGTAATGATTACATATTTGTTGTTGTGAATAGATTTTCTAAGATGACACATTTCATACCATGTAGGAAAATAGCAGATGCAATACATATACCATATCTTTTCTTTAAGGAAATTGTCAAATTGCATGGATTACCGAGGAGTATCATCTCTGATCGAGACAATAAATTTGTTAGCTATTTTTTGAAGACACTTTGGAAGAAGTTGGATACTAAGTTGAGGTATAGTTCTATATTTTATCCACAGATTGATGGACAAATAGAGGTTGTAAAATGAAGTTAGGGTAATTTGTTGAGATTTTTAGTTGGAGACACACCAAGTAATTGGGATTTGATGTTGGCACAAGAAGCATTTCCATACAATAGTTCAATAAAGAGAAGTACTGGAAAGACACTTTTTGAGATTGTTCATGGTACACAAATGATAGGTATATAAAACTTGAGAGATATTGTTGGAGAAGAGAAAATAAGTACTAAAGTAGAGGAATTTGCTAAGTTTATGAAGACATTGCATAAAGATGTAAAATAGAAATTGGAGAAAAGTACTCAGAAGTACAAAGATAGTGCAGATAGATCAAGGAGACATAAAACTTTTTAAGTTGGTGATGTTGTAATGGTTCATTTGAATAAATGCATATTTCCTATTGGAACATATGGTAAATTGAAAATGAAGAAATTTGGTACTTGCAAAATACTGAGAAGATTTGACAATGGAAATGCTTATGAAGTTGAATTACCTAATGGCATGGATATATCACCTATATTCAATATTTTAGACTTGTACGAATATCATGAACCTGATGAAGATGTGACAGTACTAAATGATTATCCTAAGAAGAAAGTAGAGGAAGTTGAGAAGGTTTTGAAATAGAGAGTTAGCACAAGCACAAGAGGAAAGGAATACATGGAGTATCTGGTAAAATGGAAGAACAGACTGATTGAGGACTCATTTTGGGTTTCTTAATAAAAGTTAGATTCATTTCAAGTTAGACTTGATACATGATTTGAGGAATCATTTCTTGTAACCCCATGCATATGATGCAGGAGAATCTTGGGTCCTTGGAAATCCTTCTCAACCAAAAATATGTTTACTTTTGTTCTTTAGCTTGTTTGGAGACTGCTCGATGAAGTGCTCAGTTACCATGTTGTTCGGGTATCCTTTCTATCTTGCTTTACCAATGGGTCTCAGGGTGTGTTAGTTTCTGTTTCTCAATTATTCTTTTACCGATTTGGTTTTTTGTGGCTTGGGTATGTTCTTACCGAGTCATCCCTATTTCTTGGGTATGATTTTACCAATTGGTTGTTTTTTCTTGGTGTTTCTCTTCCCAAGTTGTTTATCTCGATCTAGCCAACTTCTACATTTAATTTTTGTGGCATATTTAATGTGGGGTCTCTCAATGGGATATTTGTGGACCTAAATCTAGGTCTCATGTAGGGATTTGAGTGCCCACCTCTAGGTGGAATCTTGTATATATTTGTTTCTTTGTTCTTAGTTTTAGGGTAGTTTTTGGAGGATAGTAGATTTTGCAAAGAAGATTAGTTGTTGAGACATTGAAAGGCAGGTCTATCACCTTACATGTATGAAGATCATTTTGTAATTCATTGAATGTATATAGCCAAAACCAAAAAGGCCTCATAGCTTGACATGTAATGAGTTTGATCAATTAATGAAATATAAGACATTTGTTGTTTCTTCTCTCACCCTGTGTGTTGTTGTTTCTACATTTGTGTATCTGCAAGTTGGTTTGGTGCTTGGGAGTGCCCTTGGCCCTAAGTACTAGCCCTCCTTGCATCATAATTGAAGAATTGTAGTGACATAATTAGGGGTGTGATCACACTTAGGGAAAATAGGGTCTCTATTTAGAGTAGACCCAATTAGGGTGGTTACATCTTCCCCTCTTTGAATTGATGTGCAAGCAGCGCATTGATTTAAAGAATGTTTGATGTTAACTTTACAAAGTTTGATAATTCAACCCTTGATTGAATGAAATGTCTGATGAGATCAGTCTTGCACTTTATTGAACTAAGACTGATAGTATTGACTTTGAACTTGATTGAACAAAGGTCAATAAAACAAAGATCTAAAGATACCAACTTGATCAAACAAGAGTTGATAATACTAACTCCAAACTTGATCGAATGAAGGTCAATATGAAACTGCTAGGAGCTTAATAAATATTTGAGAATACTTAGACATAGATATCCAACTTGTGATATCCAACATAGATATCTTTTGATGATGAAGTCATTTTAATGATTTTTGAGAAAGAATTTGAATGATTTTAAGTGTGATCATGCTCCATCGGGAATGAAATCGAAGGAAAAAGAATAAAATCCCTCTATAGAATGATATATCACTGGAAAAAATCAATTGGATGGAGAAAGAATCAATTAGAAGAAATGATGAAGTGAAGGTGTGTTAACAGAAAACACAATTTTACCAAGTTAAGTACGTTAAAATGTTAGTTTTGAGTTTGATAAAATGATGTAGGACCAATATTTTGATGAATAATGTGCAATTTAATGATAGAGAACCTGGAAAACTGATTGCGTAAAGTCTGCAAATCATTTTTAGAACATGTATAGCAATTCTACATTTTTGTAAGACTATCGAAAAATGTGTAGTGTTTTGTTGAAAACATTGTCTGCACATTTGATTTCATTCCTGGTTGATCAGAAAAGAACAAAATTGAATTTCAATAGTCCTGGAGGAGTTCTAGAGCTCCTAAATAGCTCAAAAAGGTCAATATATATCTCAAATTTCACTTTTTACTCATTCATATTCACTTTTGTCTTTAGTAAATTTAGAGCTCTGTAGGGAACATGGCGGTCCCCGTGGAGAAGCATCAATCTGAGCTTGCATGTCCATATAAACATCTAGATGATTATGCACCTCCGGTGAGTACATCAATACCTACCTTTTCATGTTTTCAGTTTTCATTTTTGTCCATTTTTCTAGTAGATATTAATAATTTAGTTCTGCGTCACAACCTGTGTCCTGGGTCGCGTTCGGCTAATCCTGTGTCGCATTTATTTTTCCCCAAAATCCTGAATCACATCCTGTTAATTTAGGATCGCATCTCATTTGTAAATTTTTCATCGCATGTTGTAAAATGTGAGTGGTCTTTGAATTTGGTCGTGTCCTATGAAAATAGGATCGCACCCCATGTCCCACGTCACGTCCTTTCAGAACAGGATTGCTACCTAGATTCCCCATTACATCCAGGAAATGATGTATCACATCTAGTGTTTAGGATCGCACCCCAAAAAATCATAGTCATTTTTAGTGTAGGAGTTAGGTTTTTCCATTCTTGACTATTTTTCCCTTTTTGAAGGCCAAAAGGACTTAACTAATAGCTTTTCTACGTAGTTGCCTTAGCTAGAATACTGATTTAAACCTATCTTTGTGTTACGTTAACATATTGATTTTACCTATCTTTGTGTTACATTAACATATTGATTTTGAGGTAGTTTCTTTTTGAGGACCTCATCCAGGATGAGTCCTTTCTTTGTCTTAGGCCTTGACACCTACAGAGTTATAGATTATAGCACTTTTGGGATTGACTTCACTTATAGATTTACCCAAGATTAGGGTAAATCAAGGGTTGTTGACTGCTCTTGCCAAGAGATGGTATTCAGAGAACAACACCTTCCATCTCCCAACTGGTGAGATGACTGTCACACCTGAGGATGTGTGGTATATTATGTATATTCCAGTTATGGGTCGGGAGGTTCAGTTCGAGTTGGGCTCTACGATTGCTATTGCTTCTTCCTAGAGATATTTTGGAGATCAGACCATAGTCCACAGATATCTAAAATGGGACTATATTTGTAATCATTACAATCGATTACCTGTTTACCTTGCTGGATTGATTGGCGGTATCCTCATGCCTGATCAAGGATAACATGGATTTATGTGCAGCTAGGTTGAGACCTTGGAGCAGATGATTGTTGCATTGTGTAGATTTGGCTGGGGCAGCTGTATATTACCCCATATGTATTGAGAGTTACATGGAATTGTGTATGAGTATTCTCGTAGCATGACACTAGGTATCTTGATATTGCAGATCTAGGCCTAGGAGTACATCCCAGTGACACGGTTGGTTGTAGACAGACAGAGGGCACCAGAGCATCCCTATGTATATATGTATGCAGGTTTTATTCAGCAGCCCCATCTGAACAAGGTGGAGTACTGGCATCATGTCTTAGATGATATGACAATTGTGATATGGTGACCATACTTAGATTGTGAGGAGTGGACCTCTGATAGGTGACAAATGCCTAATTTTTTTAGAGAAGGTACTTGATTGGCAGGACTCGTTACATTATAGAGCAATTTATTGTTACTCGTATGTTGTGATAGTATGGTCGTGTACAGGGAATATCATAGGATTTGACATCATATGCCCAGATTCATGATAAGGAGCCTCTTTGGGGGCCAGATTAGTATACAAGACCGCTTAGCTGGAGTTCAGTCAGATAGTCACAGTTGGGTGGGATTATCTCATTAATGTTGTAAATGCAGGGTGTTCTGATGGTTATCTTGAACATATGTTAGAGTATCCTTTTCCAAGATTCATAGCTCCTAAGTGCATGTTTGAAAATGGGTACCTGCAAGATGCACAACAAACACACACGCTTTAATGATCCATTAAGTGGTTAGCGGGTTATAAAATAAAAAATCAAATAATGAAATTCCCAATGCTAACCAACATCGGTTCATTTCCTTCTAGTAGGTAGGAGTATGAGTTTTCTCTCAAGTCATTGCAAAATCAGTGACTACACCTGTTCTAAATGAAGGATTTAATCTACAGGATTGATCTAAGATGATAAATGCAAGATGCAAATTGTTGTTGATCCAAACTAATTAGGTTGATTTCAAGCACCAAATGAAATGTGATTGATTCATTTTAAAGAACCAAATTAAAGTGTGATTAATTCATTTTAAAGCACCAAATGAAATATGCTCTAAATTAGATTTGCATGCCTTAAAAAAATTAAACATACAATGAAAGCTAAAATGCGAGAAAGCTAGAATGTAAAATGCAACCTAATAAAGTTTATATGAAAATTAGGATCCTTTGTGAAGGAAATGAGTTTCTCTTTTATAGAAACATCTCTCGAATCGAAGGTCAAGATCGAAAGAAAAGACTGGCTCAGATTCGATTTGAGAAAGCACAATCCATGTGCAAGCGATTTGATTGGTTGAAAGAGTCAGTTGACTGAACTGACTAATTAGTTATTTTGGAAACTTCCAAAATCAATTTTCAATTAACTGAAATGTTTCCAAAATGATAAATAGTGGAGAATCAGTTAACTGAGTGGAACTGGATTGTTTCCATTTTGATAATCAGTTAACTGGATTTCATGATGTCATATGCGTTTTTAATAATTTAAATGATTTTGAATGCATATTTGTTTTTATTAATTAATTTAATTCCCTTTTTTATTTAATTGACAAATTTGTAATTTTATTTTATTAATATATCATAACTATCAATTAAATAATTAACCTAAGGTTTATTTGCCAATGTATTGTGATTTCAGGAATTAATTAATTAATCAAGTATGATAATTGATTAGGACCTAGGGTTTAGGTCAGATCAGTTTGAATTTGATAGATTGTATGTTTGGTTTAGGACTTAGGATTTATCAAGATTAGCATTTCTTGATTAATTGTTACAATTGGGGGTCTATGGTATAGGTGACTATTTTTATGTGATTACATTTTCCCCTCTTTGAATTGATGTGCGATCAATGCATTGATTCAAAGACTTATTATTGATGAGATCAAGAGTAGTTTGATTTGAAGCGATGTGTAATGCCTTTTCAGGGAACCCAGGAGAACTTAACCTAAAACATGACACTAAGTTTACAAAATTTTTCATTTTTTAAATGTTTACAAACAATAATGATAACAATGCAGAAGCAATACAATGAATTACATGACATACACATAAGTACAACATAACATAGATAAAAATTCTTGAGGGTTCCTTGACGTAGATTTACTTAAGAAAGATAATCTATGAATAAAAATTACAAAGATCTAACATAAGGGATACATCATCTGAATCTAATAACATATATCTCATAGTAAAAGATTACATACACATCTGATACCAAAGGTATACTACCTAATCAACATCCATTGCACAAGTCGTAGGGTATGTAATAATACATAATAACAATACAATACATCCTCCAAAGGATGGTAACCAATATCCACATATGGTAGAAGTACACAACTCATGTAACTGACAAGTCTTCAAAAGACCATGAAGATGGAACTGCAACAAGGATAATCCAGGCATAAAGAAGAACCGTCAGAATATCAATGGTAATAATAATCACTACCACCCAACAACATGGAACCAAAGGTATACTCCCACCATGCTGAGGAGATAGTAATAGGCCACTCACATGGGGTATACAACATGAAGGCAAACACCAAGGTATACATGACATCATACTCAATGCATAGGAAGATCCTAGAAGTTCACTAAACCACAATAAGGAATACTAAATAGTACCAGAGGTAACCAACACACGTAGGATAACCTAAGTTGTATAGGGAAGTGTCATCACATAAGCCTACCCTTGAGTTAACCCTAGTACCCCCTCCTAGATGCTAGCCCCCAAGTGAATCTATGTGGCTCAGTAATACTTTCATGAAGACAAGGATCCCAACTCTCCCATCCTAGCATGTAGTAAACTCAAGGCATGGGTAGAGACTCAGTTATCTTATTAGTAAATTTTAAAACCCCTTAATGTTTCATATTCTCACTTATTAAGTAACTTGCCAATGAGATTCCCTAGTAGCCACTTAGGACCCTGGACCCTTTGCAAGCCACTTCCCCTCTATACACTTAGTTAAGCTACCTAGGTTCATAATCAAACACATGAAGATATACATAAACTCAAATCACATCCTTCCCATTTAGGGGAACATAGGTTCTCAAATAACCATACAATTAACCACAGTATCCTCATAAGACCATAAAGCACATCATAACTGAATTAGGTTGGGTATAATAAATCAGGACCATGACATCACCATAGAAACACGAACTGACTTTATACAAGATACCATGCAGAAATTACAACCCCAAAACCTCTGGATTTATATCCTAAAGGTCATCTAATCCAACAGATACCTGAAAACATGATAACATAAAAGAATATATAATTCATTTAAGCCTGCACTCAAAATACATCATGGCATAATAAATACATATTCAGAATACATTAAATCAAACACAATGTTAGCGTAGGATAAATAAATTTATAACATCCTAATTATGCAAATTCTTTCATCCATTAAAATTACTATCCAAGAATAATTAAATATTCAATGCAGGTGGACGTTAACATTCCCTATAGATTTATTTATAAAGTCTGCGTATAAATGAACCTACGGAATAATTACCAATCTAGATATAATTATAAAATTACAAAATCATAGGTGTAACATAACATTAATAAAATTTGCCTAATAATGACTCTATTAATATCTAATTTACACCATACAATTTACTGATTAATAATAATTAATTTATAAATAATACCCAGAAAAACAAAACCTCTTTCATTCATAAATTAACAATACTATTAATTGATAAATACAACATAATGAATTAACATCAATGTTCTACAATAATGAAAATAATCCTTGCTTAAAAGAAAAACAAAACATTTCCATGAACAAGATTTAAATAGTATTAATTAATGTTTAAATACTATTAATGTCTAAATTTATAATATATATATATATATATATATATATATATATATATATATATATATAAATTAACCTTAATATATATATTGGTAAGCTAATAAATATTAAAAGAGAACTAAATTATTAATAAAATATAATCAAATTTAAACATATTAAATAACATTAATAACTAACTTTATTTTGAAAGGTTTTTTATTTAAAAAAAACAAAAACAAACAACAATTAATAATATTGGGGGTGGTCCCGTGGCCCCCACCCCCTCTACTATGAAAACCTCGTGGCATAGGCCGGCGGCCCCACTGCCTTGCGTAGTGGGTGACTGCACGGGCCCTGCGGGCCACTGCTACGACAGTGGTGACTGCAAGCCCTGTGGACCTACTGCCTTGGCAATGGCGTCCGCAGGCAACACCCAAGGTGGTGGGGGTGTGGTGGCCCCTGCCACCAATACTTTAGTTTAATTTTTTTTTTTGTTATATTTTTTTTTACATTTAAAAAAAAAAATGAAATTTCCAAAAAGGTGATTTTTTTTAAAACAAGCAATTAATTTTTTTCCGAAAATGGAAATAAATAGGAGATATTATTTCCTTTGTTTCCTTCCTAATTTGTCTTTTTCAAAAAGAATATTTGATTGGTGTATTTTTTTAATCTCTGTATATATTTTCCAGCAAGGTATTTTTTCCCAAACAATTAATTTTTCAATAGGAAAATGATTTTTCCTAAAAGATTAATTTCTAAGGGAGATTAATTTTTCCTTCCTCTATAGTTCTAACCATAGAGCATTTTAATTTTTTGTTTTCTAGGAGTTTAAGTAGGAATTTTTTCATGAAATTTGGCCGGCATAACAATACTATGCTAAATAATCATTTTCTAATTAACGAACTCCTAATTAACAAAATTTAATTCAACAAGCACAATGAAGACACATTTTTAATCAAGAATTAAAACCACAAAAAGGATCAAACCCTACCTTAGATCCAATGCAAAAAAATGGAAGAAGTTTTGCTCTTGAAGAAGATTAAACCTTGAGTCCTCCAAGCACACACACAATCACAAATTCACACAAAATTTAATCCAACATGCAACCACAAAAATCCCCAATTCTCCACAAAGCCAAGAACACACAAAGCTCTCCCAAAATCTCTAAAACCTGTTAATCCAAATGGACCCCAATTCCCTCCTAAAGGAATTCAATTTCTCCTAAACATGAAAACCCTCATGACAACCCACTCAGTCAATCCCTAAAAAGACTCCACTTGAAATTGAAAGAAAAACACAATTAAATAATTAAAATATCTTTTAATTCCACAAATCAACTTTGAATCCTAAAATCAAGTTGAAATCTTTGAGTTTGAAAATACTTTTTCAACAAAATCATGCATGTGTAATTAATTAAATAATATATTAAATAGATTAAATATTTAAAACATAATCTTATCCATGCACTCAAATATTTAATTATTTAATAATGCATAAAAGCATACGTACTCTAATTTCCAATTTAATATTGAATTAAATATTAATATTCAATAACTGCACTTTAATTAACTTTTCAATTAAACATAGGTATTTAATTTAATTTTCAATTAATTAAATATCCTATATTTAATAATTAATTCCAACAATATTCTATTAAATAAATCACATGATAAATCACACAAATATCAAAGCACTCAACTAAAATCAACAAAATCAACTCAAACACACACAAGGATAGGGATCCATGAATTCACATCAACTAGACGAATCCGGGTAGGGTAGTTAAACTGATACTTGTACAATACTTAGGACAATTAGGTTTATGGTAGGATTTAGACCTGAATACTATCTCCCCTCTCTTACCATTGAGATATTGTGATAGGGCACGCTCACTCCTGCCAGTTCAGGGAAGACATAGTCTGGTACCTGCAAATCTGTCATCACAAAGATGAACATACATGCCTATAATATAGAAAACAATGGTTAAGACCAGTTTATCATGTGGATCTCGCCAAAGCAAGTAACTACAACTCTGTCCCATACCATACCAAGCACATCAAATAGTAATGCAAAACATACAATGATCCATGTGCATATAAATCTAGGGTGAGTATTGTCAGAAAACCATAATCCAAATGAAATCCTAACATATACATAATCATCATAAAAATAACCATAAATCATATGTAAATAGGAGATATAATACTCTAAGCAATGAATCAATAACATACTAGAAATTTGATACATAAATATCCTTAGGATCAACTGAAATAAACCACACATACATAAAAAGGCCTAAAAGAGTTCGGCAACTGAAAACTGGAAAGCAAACTAAGAGGTGGGTATTACACAATGAAACCATTCTTTAGAAAAGAGAATCAACTCTGAGCTTGATTGAACAAAGATTGATCAAAAGATATAAAAAAAAATGCTCAGTTTGATTTGAAGCGATGAAATTGAACATCTGTCAAGAACTCTTAAACCTTTTGATTGGTTTGAACAAATAACCAGTTTGATTTGAAGTGATGAAATTGATTATCGTTAAGAGATTTGATTGGTAAGAAAATTGACTTGATTTGAATCGATGAAGCCAATTTGATCAATATATTTAGTTTCAATAATGAATAGCTTATATAAGACCTATCTTGTCTGGTTTCGAGTGTATTCACCATTGTATAAGACCATTGATTAGGTTGACGTTGATTTAAGATGAGCTCAACTTGATTTGATGTGATGAAGCTGAGATTACCCGAGCGATGGGGTTTTAATTAGGGATGTAATCATTGGAATGTTGATGTCCTCATCCTACCCCCTCAAGAGAGAAATCAAAATATGGCTAGGTGCCCCAGTGATGAGAAGCAATTCGATTGATAACATGATGCAAGAAGAAGCTGATCTGATTAGAAATAGGTCCCACGTGGTTAGGCCATGATCTATACTTGATGAGAGGTCTTGGTGACCAAGATTGACAAAAAGTAAGATACATGGATTGATTAGAAGAAAAGCATGAGAGATTTCCATTGGTTGTGCAAGTAGTCAGCTGTAGTTGATTGAAAAAGTCAAATGTCAAAAATGACAAGCAAGATGATTTTAGATTTCGATTTCAATCCTAAAAATAGAATCAAGACATTCAAAATAGCAAGGGGTTTCATGTTTGCGTACAACTGACCACTTGATGATGAGAAGATTGATAGATTGGAGTCTCAGATCCTTCACATTGGAGAGAGATATCAATATTATGTCGATTTCAACACTATGCAGATGTAGATTTCAACACCATGCAGATGCAAGACTAACATGAATGCAACCTAAGGTGTAGTCACTGAACCTTTAGCATTGAAAATTTTCATCATCGAGTGTTTTTGGAACATTGGAGTTGATACAATCCTTACTGGTGCCACTGCAACCATAAGAATATAAAAATGACTTTCATCGGATAAGATATGAGAAAATAACGTAAGCATCGGGGCACAAAAGCCGAGATGACCTGAACATTGTTTCTAGTTTGATATAGAAAGAGTACACTAGTATCAAGGCATTCAAAGCCAAGATAACCATGAGTGTGATCTTGCGTAAACAAGCAGAGCAATAACAATAAAGGAGATAGTTTTGACCTATTCTTGGTGTACAAATAAATAGGATTGAGGGATGTGAGGCTTTTCCACCTTAATGTAGGAGTTGTTATCACATACACCTAGTTTATTTGATGTTTCTAGATCATTGGGACCACACCAAGAAGCACTAGACAAAGAAAATATTAACCAAAATCAATGAGAACAGACAACATACAAATAGAAGTTTAGCATACTTCATCCTATTTCAAAGTTTTTGGATGTGTACATGTATGAGGTGTTGAGAAAAACCATCATGCTTGTGAGTGTGATGTGTTTGATTTCTATCAATCTATTGTTTAAGTTTGTGGTATCCAATCTGTGTTAAGAAACATAGATGCATCCAAAGGTAGTATTAAGAAACACTTTTAGATAGGGTGTTGAGAAAAACATGTTTGTGTCAGTAGCGAGTTGTCCTTCATAAATGAAAAGATTACTAACTTTGGTGTAATCCAAAGATCTGATCCAATTTGGGGACCCATGCCCCTAGTAGAAAATGATGATGACTGACTTGACTCATACTGCGAGGACAAAGATGATTCGATTTCCCCCACACTATGACTCTGGACCAGTTTCAAGTTAGGAGGGTTCTCAGAAGAACCAAAGTATCACAAAAGTGACTGAAATCTATGTACAAACTGAAGAAAATAATTGATGCCAAGACTGAGAATTGATAAATGGAGCGCTGAGTACAAGAGGTGCTTGTTTACCAAATTTTCACCTACTTGGAAGAGATGCTATTTTTTCTACCATAGCGTATATTTACCAGGTTTTCACCAAGGAACTTTTTCTTCTTTTCAAATTTTTTTAGTATTTTTCTATTTTTGGATTTTTTTTCTTTTTGATTTTTTTTTATTGATGCATCAAGGCACCTATTGCTAGGTTTTCACCAAGAAGATCATTTTTTCAGGACTTTTTTCAATTTTTAGATTTTTTTTAGGATCATAAGTATGTACATGGTGCTGATCACCGTGAATGCCTTAGGTGTATAACTTCTTTAGATAGAGAGTGTTGATGGGCTCCCAGAGAAGTTCTCCTTTTGGTGTGGAGAGTTGATAGGCTCCAGAGCCAAATGTTGTAGTAATGATGTAAGGACCCAGCCAGTTAGGTTCAAACTTCCCCTTATTCTCTCTATGTGACTGATTACGGGGATTTTATCTCAACACAAGGTTGCCTACTTGAAGTTCTCTAGGTATGACTTTCTTGTTGTATCCTCTTGACATTCTTTTTTGATAAGTTGTGAGGTGATCAAATGCCACTTTCTCATGTTCATCTAGCAGCTCTAGTTCTTGGAGTCTCAAAACTCTATATTCTTCATCTGGTATAAGTCTGCGCAAAGAAACCCTAAGAGATGGGATTGCCTCTAGGGGTAAGACTACTTCTACCCCATATACTAGTGCAAATGGGTTTTCCCTTGTAGGTGTTCTGATGCTTGTTCTGTAAGCCCATAATGAAGGATTGATCTACATGTGTCAATCCCTTCCAGAATTGTTAACCGTACGATGCAAGATTTTTAGAAAATCTTTATTTGAGGCCTCAGCCTGTCCATTACCTTGTAGGTAATAGATGGAAGAATAGTGTTGTGTGATTTTGAACTTTGCACACAACTCATCCATGGTGTTATTCTTAAATTTTCCTCCATTGTTAGTGATGATGGAGGAAGGTATGCCATAGTGAAAAAATGATGTAGTTCAAGATGAACAACGAGACTTGTTGTCCTGTCACTTTAATGAGTGGGATTGCCTCAACCCACTTGGTAAAATACTCAGTAGCTATTATAATGAACTTGTGTCCAATAGAAGATGAGGGGTGAATATGACTGATTAGATCAAATGCCCATTGTTGAAAGGGCCAATGTGTGACAAAGGGAATTAGCTCCCTTGTTGGAGCATGGATAAGATTGCCATGCAATTGGCATTTCTTACAAGATTTTGCATACCTGAAGCTTCTTTCTCCATATCTGGCCAATAATATCCTGCTCTAATTATTTTTCAGGCCAGGGTCAGACCGTTAGAATGAGAACCACAAATACCTTCATGGACTTTAGACAACACACGTTTGGAATTTTTTCTATACACCTAAGTAAAGTACTATCTAATCCTCACCTATATAAATTGTTGGCCATGAGAACATATCGTGAGGCATTGCGGATGAGGTGTCATTTTTCATTTCTAGATAGAGGATGCATTAGATTATAATTTGGTAGATGATAGACCTTTTATAGGCAGAGGCAGAGCCCAGAGAGACAGGGGAGGTGGGGGTGGGAGAGAT
>MU223845.1:2681481-2700813 GCA_018584345.1 Thuja plicata
TGGTGTGGGGGGTGGAGTAGGTGGAAGTGGAGAGGGTGCTAGTGGTAGATGGACTTGCTTCAGGTTCATTCCTCCACGGGTAGATCCAGGTCTATTGTTGACTAGAGAGTAGTACACACAATAGTAGAGGTCACTGAGATAGGTACCTACTGGAGGAGGTGGACCTCCTAGACAGCATCCTCTTAGGGATACATGTAGAGATTCTGGCAAGGAAGAATAGGCCTTGTCACAGTGTCAGAGGGAGCATGAGAATATTAGAGCTTTCACCACTATATTAGCGACATTATTGGCAGACAAGGTCAGTGAGTTAGAGATGATGAGAGCTGAGAGAGATACCCAGGCCTATACAACTACTCATCAGGGCCAGAGAGCTACGTACTATTTTGAATTATATTATGCAGAAGTTCTAGAGGGACAGAGAGCTCCGTTATATTCTCAAGTAGCACAACAGTCAGAGGGAGCTATGCCTCCACAATCTCCTCATGTACCACCTCCTCCTCATCCTCTAGATCAGGGAGAGGGTGGCAGTTAGACCTAATTTTGTACTATTGATTTTTTGAGACATATGGTGTATATTGATCCTTCTGAGATCATCCCTTATACTGTAGACATTTATACATGTATATTTTTTTCATCATGATCATACTGATACTCTCTTATAGACCGTTAAAATTTTTTAATCTGTTCCATCATTGATTTATATATGAGATATTTTATGATCTTGACATGTTCATGGGTTCTCTTTCCTGATACATGTTTAAATTGATGCACATGTGATTATGTACTTGGTCTCATGATGAGTTAGATTCATGTAATGACATTATCTATACTCTTTGATTGATTACGGATATATAAATATGTTTGAATGATACTAAATGAATATGCAAATGTATGTTTTTAAGATTTTCTTTATGTAAATATATGTATGGATGCACTTAGGATGTAAAATAAATGCAATTCTTGAATGCTTTGTTTTTGTATTTTCTCTTTCTCATTTATGAATGCAAAATGTATGGCATGGATATGAAATGACATTTAATATTAGTAATATAGATTATGTAGTTAACTTGGATTTCAGATGAACCAGGAAATTATTTTGAGCTCAAGTCCTTATGTTGTTCTAAAAATAAATCATGTAATCTTTAAATGCATCTACATGAAAAATCTTAGGACTATCACTAATTTGTATACATTGTAGCATTTTTATCATCATTGGGCATTTTTGTAATGGACATCATCAAATAGTACAACTGTAACTAATACCCACAAGGTATCATGAAAGTATGAATACTATGTGTATTGGATGCAATTTCAAAAATAAACCTAAGCATAAAGGCATAGAGGCCAGGATGACTAGTCAGTTATCTCATTTTGCTTTTTAAGAATCATCTTTTGTTTGTGTGTAATGTAAGATATGTGACCCGTAATGACCTTAAATATTCATAGCCTTGGGTACATAATGTGGCATAAACCTTACTTAGAATCATATGTAGAAACAGTCAAGGAAATTGGTTCAACTTAACTAGGATCGAGATATATACGGCCATCCACTCATGTTGGGATATCTTACCATAAACATCCAACTTAGGTGAAATTTATAGGATCATTTAAATAATCACCTTACAAAGAGAAATAAGAAAATATTATGCCTCCTATTCTTGTGACTCTTTGTCTTTGAATAGACATCATGGAGTAACTCGAAAGACATAACAATCACCAATTGATAATCAATCAAAGAATATTCATAACTTCTTATATGCCCCTAGTTTGAAATGTCATCAAAACATAAAAGAGTCATAATCAAACCAAGATCAGTCGATATGTGTTTAAGTAGTATTGGGAAATACCATTGATTCATTTTTCAAGAATAGTAAAGAATCATCAATCAAAACTTGGAATCAAGCATTTGTATATGCTAAATGTGGGCCTCTTTACTTAGCCATACACTTCAACATAGTCCTTATTCATTAGTCACATATAGGAATGAATATGAAGTTATCCATCCTGCATGCCTAAATGAGCAGACATGTTTCCTCCTATCTAGACAAGGTTTTGAGTAGCTCTCAGAATTTGAGAGTCCAACAACCAAGACCAATCTAAGAATGGAGGATTTAATCTAGAATGTAGATGCAAGATTTAATCTAGAAATGAGTATGCAAAATTAATCTAGAAATTAGAGATGAGAGTAAGCTAAGAATTCTTGAAAGAAACTAAGTTATGCATGATTAATCTATTGAATGATATTAATCTATTGCAATAAAATAAGAACAATGAAAGCTTGAATGCACACAAATATTGAGTTAAAAATCCAGCAGTGATTCGATACTCCAACAATACATTCTCCTTTTTTTTTGAATGAGGGACAAGAGGGTTCTTTTATAGAATGAGAGTTCAGTTTAGAATGGCAAGTTTCCTTGAGAGAAACAATCAATTGTTGGCTTTTTGAGTGAATAAAATAATTAACTGATTTGTTGCACTTTTGAATTACAGTTAACTCAAACTTTCCATTTCTGAACTAAAGTAAAGATTTTGGAGAGATTATTTGATTAAATAAATGAAATATGACCTCATAAATGCACTCTCTCAATTATTTGAATAATTAAATTCAATTATTGAAATGAGAATATTTATTTAATAATCAAATTTTATTTAATTCCTTTTTATGTATTTTAGCTAAAAGGGTGAATTTAATTTAATTAAAGTGCTAGGACTTTGTAATTAAATTAATTCGATCATAGGGTTCACTTATCCAATTGTGATTGATATTTAAGAATTAAATATAGTGCGTGATTAATGTAGATTTAGGGTTTTTTGCATGTGACACTTAAGTCAAGTAGAGTCAGTTGAAACTCAAAATTGCCTAGTACCATAGGAATTTGATGATTTAGAAGATTGATAAATGCAACAAAATTGGTTATGGTTGCAAGATGTCAATTTTGGGGTGTTACATTTTGCCCCTCTTTGAATTGATGTGCGATTAGTGCATTGATTCAAAGAATAGTCTGTCTTTGAAGCATAGAGGAATAGTTGAAATTGATTTCATGAATTGATGATGTAAAGATTAATTGATGAAGGTTTCAGAGTCATCTCCAGAATAGAGCTTAACTCTCTGAAGTCTAGGTTAGATTGCTAAGACACTGGTTAAGTTGAGTTTTTGAGGGTCATCTCCAGAACAAAGCTTGATTCTCAGGAATCTCGGTTAGATTTCCCCAATACCTTATAGATTATCACCTTTCATAAGACTATCCCTAGAATTATGCTCAATCTTCAAGAGTTAGGGTTAGATTGTTGTGATACCTATTCATTGAAAGATAGTCAATAGAGATCTTTAGGACTATCTCCAGAGTGAACCTTAGTCCCCCATAATCTAGGTTAGATTTCCCAACTACTGGTTAGATCAGGTTTCAGAATCATCTCTAGAATGAAGCTTGATTCTCTGAAATCTAGGTTGGTCGCTTAGACACTAATTAAAAGAGCTTTTGAGGGTCATCTCCAGAATGAAGTTTGACTCTTAGGAATTGGGGTTAGATTTCCCCTATACCTAGCAATGAGATTTAGAGAACCATGTCTAGAATGAAGCTTGATCCTCAGGGATCTAAGTTAGATTGCTCAAATACCTAATAGATGAGATTTTGAGAACAATCTACAGAACGAAGCTTAATCCTCAGGGATCCAAGTTAGATTGCTCAGATACCTAATAGATGAGATTTTGAGAACCATCTCTAGAATGAATCTTAATCCTCAGGGATCTAATTTAGATTGATCAGATACCTAATAAATGAGATTTCAAGAACCATCTCTAAAATGAAACTTAATCCTCAGGGATCTGAGTTAGCTTGCTCAAATACCTAATAGATGAAATTTCAAGAACCATCTCTAGAATGAAGCTTAATCCTCATGGATCCAAGTTAGATTTCTTAGATACCTAATAGATGAGATTTCAAGAATCATCTCCATAATGAAGCTTGATCCTCAGGGATCTGAGTTAGATTTCTTAGATACCTAATAATGAGATGACGAGATGGTAAGGAACAAAGATGCCCCTAGTGATTCAAAATTGTGGAATACCCAGTTTTGACTGTGAAGTACAAAAATTGAACATGCCTCAAGTGATGAGATACCCCTAGCAATGGGGATTTTTTGAAATCAGATCAGATTGATTAAAATAGATTTGAAGTGATTCAATGATGTAATCATCCTGCCCCCTCAAGAGAGAAATGGAAAGATGACATGTCATAATGGTGATTGAAAGCAATAAATCATGGATAGATGTTGAATCGAAGGTTGAGAAGAAATCAAAATAGATTACGGAAGAATCCAGAAGATTCAGAAGTGACTTTGAGCGATTTTGAGGTTCGGTTGACTAAGTTTGACTAGAGTTGACTTTTAATGAAAATTTCAAATTTTTTGAGAAAATGTTGATTGGATATGATTCTGACAAGAAAGCAATGTCAAAAAGTTGACTGCACAAGTGTCTGATCGCGTCGGTCTCAAAAATTTTAAAATGCGATTTTGAGCTATATATAGAAGTGTCAGATTTTGATTTTGAGCTATATATAGAAGTGTCAGATTTTGATTTTGATCCCAAAAATGGATTTAGAGCACTTGATTTAGCCAAGGGTGAAATTTTCATGAAAAATAGAGCACTTTTGAAAATTAGGTCAAAACCCATATATAGGCAAAAAGTGTCTTTTTCAATTCATTTGCACATTTTGACTTTTGGGAGAAGAGCTCTGAGTGAAAATGGTGGTCCCCGTGAGTTCTCATCATTTTGAGTGATCCAGGTGTCACAGTCAGCTAGTGGTGTATGGGGTATCGGTAAGTGATTAAATACCTCCTTGTTGATTCAAGTTTTGTCACATTCCATAGAATTTTTTCATTATTTTTATTATTTTTTAGGTTTAACCCGCGGGTCCTTGCGCAAAGAACTAGGTTCTTCGCACCGGCCTATGTGAAAGTTCGTGCGAGAAAATGCTGAAAAGAACTTCCTCGCGGGTACCTTCGCATAACCTTGTGTAGGAGGGCACCCATGTATCATGTGAGAAACCCTTGTAAAGGGGGTTTTCTCACGCCAGACTAGGTGAAACTTCACGCGAGAATGAAACTTCACGGCCAATAGTGAACTTCTTCACGCGAAGTTTTGCAAAAATGCTGCTTCTTTGCGTGGGGAAAGAAAAGAAAATTTGGAGTGTAGCAGAGTCTTGTTTAGTCCATTATAGGGATAAATTTAAGAAACCCCCCTCTAGAAAAATATATAAAATCCTAGTGAATCTTTCATTTTATTTTTAAAAAAATTAATTCCTATTGGCGAATCTCTCAATTTTTTGGGAAAAAAATTTATTTGTATTGGCGAATATTTTTTAATCACAATTTCTTTGTAGATAATATTGGTGAATCTCAAGCAATAACCAAAATTTCGTTAATGACCATGGAAAATAATTATATTTAAAGAAAAAAGAGTTCTTATAGAAAATTAATAGGCTAACTATGAAAATATTTGATGGGTTTAAGGGAACTCTATAGTATCTAGTTGCTAACATCTATTTAAAATATAATCAAATAATCCTCATTGTATTGTGTGAGATAAATGTATCATTATTTTTATTATTATAATAGGACCCAAAATTTCTTCAGTGTCATTGATTTATCAATGATCCAAAGGAAATCTTAGCCCCGATAAGCGTTACAAATAAGATAGTAAATTTTTTGCCTCATGGAATATATAATGAAGATCACTAGATTATATTTTAAATCAATAATGACAACTAATATTGGTGACACAACCCTACTATAACTTATAGTTATGATATATTATTGTTAAATTAATTTAGATTTCTATAATAACTGATAAAATTTAGGCGAATTGAATCTAACCATCTATCAAATAGTAGGCAAATATTTGAGTTCATATTTTTAATAAAATAAATTATTTGACAATTTAAATATTTCTAAAATAAAATTTTGTAAAAGTTTGGCGATTTAGGTCGCCTTAAATCTTAAATTATTAGCCAAATTTAGATTCTCAAATTTCAAAAATTAGCCAATTGGCGAATATTAGCCACTAAAAAAATCACTGGTCCATTAGTGTTTTCTTCAGCTTTGTAGCCTTATTTAGGATGTCTGAGTATCTTCATTTCTCATTTTTGCATTGATTGACTTTTAATCACTAGTCGAGTACTGATCGTGTGTTGTTGTTTGATTGTTTTGCAGGTTGAGTTTCCAAATATTGCCTTTAGATCACACCATCTAGCCCTTGGTGGGCTAGTTAGGCAGATAGATAATGCCAAGGTAGCCCACATTAATGCACTAAGACTATCACACCTCTATGAGGTACCTGATATTTGGATGAATCATGGATTACTAGGAGAATTGGTGGAGCATTTCCATTCGAAGATGAACACCTTCCACCTTCCACAGGGTGAGCTGAAAGTTACCCCTGATTATATATATAGGATACTGAGGATCCCTTTCCATGGTTCAAGGGTTGAGTATGATGTACATACATTGGAAGGGACAACGACACTCAAAGAAATACTACAAGATATTCTTGTCATGGGTAGAGCCATCCCATGGGAGGAGCTGATCAGAGAGTATGGGCCAAGGAAATCCTTGGTTGTGGTATTAGTAGCATTCTTGGGGCGTTACCTGATGTCAGATCATGATCAATATGGTTTGGAGTGTTGGTGGGGGAGGATGTTGCAGTGGATGCTGGTGGAGCCAGTACAGTACAGATGGGGTCAATGTATGTTGGCTCATATGTACCATGAGATGCATTAGCTTTCCTATAGAGAGGTGAAGAATATGGATGTAGGTGTGTTTGTACTATAGGTGTGGGCATGGGAGCACCTACCTATTGACAAGCCTATTTGTGAGGATATGATGCAGCTGCATGAGCCTTACATTTATAGGTATAGAGGTCAGATGACCCATCCCATGCTAGATAAGATCGAGCGGTGGCGGGCTCAGCTAGATTATTTGGTAATAGTAGTATGGTGACCTTGGGGAGCAACGGAGGCATGGGACAATGCTAGGGCCCAGCTCGGATATATGTTTTGTTCATGGCCACTGATCGACCGCTCTATTGCAATGATCGAGAGATTCCCTTTGACATGAGTGTAGTGGCAGTTTGGCCAACCATAATACATTTTATAGGAGTACTACCCATACGCCCACTTCTCTGATGAGGTGAGGAAGGGCTAGTCAGCATAGCTAGATCCTGGTTGTAGCATGATAGATGTTTGGGAATTACCATTGACTCGATGAGATTATATGGATGGGGTGGTGAATGGCGGTGTGACACTAGTATACAAAGAGTACTTTTCTAGCCATTTGTTCCTTTGATTCATAGATTAGTAGGGATGGGAGCACTAGCACAGGTGGTGCACCAGCAAGTGCCACAACCACCACCACAGTGGGGGCAATAGCTGCCTCCACATCAGGGGCTTCGACCATATACAACATAGGGTGACATCCCTACTCAGAAGATGAGGATCGAAGCCGATGCTGGTGGTAGTGGGGCATAGGAGAGGTGCTCCAGATGGAGGATGGCTGAGTAGATAGCTGAGCAGGAGGAGACGTCAGAGTAGATACAGGAGGAGCAGGAGTAGTAGGAGCAACCTGCACAGGATCTAGTGCTAGGGGACATATTGGAATAGACACAGGATTCCTTGTGGAGATCTAGGGAGAGAGTCTGGAAGATGCAGTGGAAAATTGGGGACCTACAAACATATCTAGCTTTCCAAGATGCCTGGCTCATGAAAAGAGACTGGGACTTGTGAGAGGTTCAAGAGCAACTAGAGAGGTCTCAAGAGGAGACACGACATCAATCCTCTCAGGAAGCATACTACTATGGGGATTATGTTGGTGTGGTGCATGATGGAGTAGAGAAGGTACCTAGATTTTCAGCATATGCCAGAGCCTCAGATGGCTCACATGCACCACCTCATGCAGATATGCCTCCTCCTCCACCCCCTCCAAGTGATGAGGGAGAGGGCCATAGCTAGAGTTGGCACATTATATTCATGATGTATCTGATGCATTGGCATCTTTGTATTATAGCACCATTTTGAGATAGACTGTGCTTGAGTAGCACCTATTTTGTATTCTATCGATATATATATATATATATATATATATATATATATATATATATATATATGAGCTCAGATTTTGGTATCATTGCACTTGTCATGTTGTGTTTTATGATATGTAAGATAGATGATTAGATGATTAGATGATTAGATGTATGAATATGTATGAGATGCACATGTTTTGATTTTATTACATGGACATGTAGACGTAGACATGTATGTATGCAGATGATTTATGTTAATGCACTTGTGAATGGAGATATGTAAATACAATGCATATGGTAGTAACATCTTATGTAGGATGTCACGATGTATGATAGATGCTAACCAAAAGAAATTTTGAAGATCGAGAACAAGGATCGAACACTTGGGCAATCGTGATGAATCTAGAACATTGAATAAGAATCCCTCATCATAAAAATTTAGGAGAAAATGATGAAGTGACCATCAAAACATTGTCTAGAATGAAAGTACAATCCTATACTAGATGCAATCCCTAGGACATGGTTGTTGGACCCATTGAATAGTTTTCATCACAAAGAATTTTTAGAACATCAGAGTCAATACAATCCTTATTGGTGCCACTACAACCATAAGAATATGAATATGACTTTCATCGGATTATATATGGGAAACTAACGTAAGCATTGCGGAAAAAAATTGAGATGACTTGAACATTGTTTCCAGTTTGATATAGCAAGAGTACACCATTATTGAGGCATTCAAAGCCAAGATAACCATGAGTGCGATCTTGCGTAAACAAGTAGAGTGGTAACAGTTAGGGAGATAGTTTTGACCTCACCTTGGCGTACAAGTAAGTAGGATCGAGGGATGTGAGGCTTTTCTACCTTAATGTGGGAGCTCTTATTACATACACCCTATTTATTTGACATTGTCAGATCATCGGGACCACACCAACAAGTAGACAAATAAAAGATTAATGAAAATCAATGAAAATAAATAACATACAAATAGAAGTTCAGCATACTTTAGCCAGTTTCAAAGTTTTTGGATGTGTACATGTATAGGGGTGATGAGAAACACCATTGTGCTTGTGAGTGTGATGTGTTTGAATTCTATTGATATGTTGTTTACGTTTGCGATATCCAATGTGTGTTAAGAAACACAGATGTGTCCAAAGATAGTATTAAGAAACACTTTTGGTTGTGGTGTTGAGTAACACCTATTTTTGTTAGTAGTGAGTTGTCCTTCAGAAATGACAAGATTAATGACTCTAGTGTAAGCCAAAGATGTGATCAAACTTGGGGAACCATGCCCCATGCTAACAACTAATGACTAACTTGACTCATGTTGTGAGGACAAAGTTGATTTGATTTCCCCCAGGTTATGACTTTGGAGCAGTTTCAAGCTAGGAGGGTTCTCAGAAGAACCAAAGTGTCATGAAAGTGACTAAAAGCTATATAAAAATTGAAGCAAAGGAGTGCCAAGAATAAGTATTGATAAATGGAGTGTTTAGTACTACTCCAACTTCAACGGATTGATGTCAATTTAAAGATATATGTCATTTGCAAGAAATCTCATCACTACGGAAATAGTAGATGGATGCAGTGAGAACCATTGGTGACTGACTCGAGAGAGATTATCAAGTAGAGATATCTTAGTAATAGCTAGGCATCAGCAGGAAAACAGAGTGAAAACCACTGCTGACTAAGGTGAGAGAGATTCTCAAGTAGAGAGATCTCAGTACAAGCTAAGAAATAGTAGGTAGACGCAGTGAGAACCATTGGTGACTGATGCGAAATAGATCTTGAAAAGTAATAGGACAGTGCCCCCTAGACCAAGAAGGTTTCCCCTAGAGTACGACCAATTTCAATCCATGTAAGTTGGTATCTTGATAGTAACTGAGAGCATGTGCATGAGCAAATGAAAGAAGGAGAGCATGAAAGAAGGAAAGCAACTATACAAAGCCATGTGATGCTTTAATAGATATAGCATTGTGGAACAAGAGGTGCCTGATTACCAAGTTTTCACCTTCTTGGCAGAAATTCTTTGTTTGCTGGGTTTTCATCAATGGCACTTTTTTTTTGTATTTTCTGATATAGAATAGATCTTTGAACATGTAGATGTAGCTGTAGAACCATGGGAAATCTAATTAAACGAGAGCCAAAACAAGCCATGTGCCCTCATGACAAGGTATACAAAAAATTATCCAGATGGATTTTGGGGGAAAAGAATATTCCCATTACTATCTTTTCTTGTAAGACTAGAAGAATTTTTGAATGAGAAACTTCATCCACTAGGTAGTACAATTCCTTTTTTTCTGAATTTTTGCAGGACATATTCCAATTTTTATGATTTTTTTAGAAATTTACTATGTACATGAGCATTCTAACGATGTCTCAGCTATAGAATCATTTCAGATGGAGAGGATTGATTAGCTCCTTGAGTTTCTCTCCTTCAGTGGTGGAGAGTTTATAGGTGCTAGACCCAAATACTGTAGTGGCAACATACAGACCAAGCCAATTCTGTTCAAATTTTCCCTTTTGGATCTGGTGTTGTTTATTCTTAGGGTTCTCTCTTAGAATGAGATCACCCACTTGGAAGTCCCTTGGTCAAACCTTCTTATTATATCTCATAGACATCCATTTCTGATATGCTCTGAGGTGGTCAAACGCCACTTGCCAACGTTCATCTAGTAGTTTCGGCTCTTGTAGCTGAGATATTCTCTTGTCAACATTAGTGATGAGGCCTTTCAGAGAGACTCATAGAGTAGGAATCTCAACCCCATTAGGTAGCACAACATCCACTCCATAAACCAAAGTAAAGGGTGTAGCCCCTGTCGGTGTTAGTATACTTGTTTTATATGTTTAGAGAGCTGGATTGGTCTAGAGATGCCAATCTTGTCTAGATTTGTGAACTGTGCGATGTAGGATTTTAAGGATCACTTTATTTGATGCTTCTACCTGTCCATTACCCTAAGGATAATAGATGGAAGACCAATGCTAAGTGATTTTGAACTTAGAACATAGCTCCTTCAGATCATTGTTCTTAAACTACCCCCCATTATTAGTGATTATAGAAGAGGGTACACCATACCTGTAGATGATGTAATTGAGTATGAACATTGCCATAGATTTTTCATTTTCTATGGTGAGAGGTACTGCCTCTACCCACTTGGTGAAATAATGTGTATTAGTTATGATGAACTTGTGTCCATTTGATGAAGAAGGATGAATCTGACCCACCAAATTGAAGGTCCATTGCTGGAATGGCCAGAAATTGATGAAGGGAATGAGCTCCTTGGATGGAGCATGAATTAGATTTCCATGTAATTGACATTGTTTGGAAGACTTAGCATACTGTGTAGCTTCCTTTTCCATGTCTGGACAATAGTAACCAACTCTAATAAGTTTATGGGCCAGTGTCAAGCCGCTCAAGAGAGATCCAAAAATGCCTTTGTACACCTCAACTAACACATGCTTAGACTCATTGAGTTCTAAAAACCTAAGAAGGGTACCGTCTAGACCTTTCTTATACAAGTTATTAGCTATGATAACATATTGTGAAGCACTGTGGATTAGGTGATGTTTCTCATTTAGGGTGTAGGTATCTGGAACAATGTGGTCATCAAGATAGGAGTATATATGATGGTAGCAAGATGAATCATGTCCAATGATGGAACAGATCATCCGATATTCATGGGAGTCATAGGCTAGGTAGAGTAACATTGCCACCAAGAATTCATGTCGAAAGTCATTTTCTAGCATCTGTAGCATAGAAGCAAGCGTGGCCATTGCATCAAATGATTTATTGTCTACCCTTGGAATTTGTTAGAACCTGATGTGTGAAAATTACTTTTGGAGGTCCTAAACCATCTATTTGTAGGGCACTAGTTTGTCATCCTTTGTCTAGTAAGTGTCATTTACTTGATTGATGACCAGTTGTAAATCACCAAAGACTTTGAGTTCATCTACTCGCCACTTGATGGTGATCTTCATGCCATTGATCAAAGCTTCATACTCGGTGATGTTGTTTGTACAAGGAAACAACATCTTGTATGCTTTGGGTAAAGATTACTTTTTTGGTGTGATGAACAGTATCCCAGCACTTGACCCCTATTGGGTAAATGATCCGTCAAAGAACATAGTCAAGGATTGATGTGTGACACGCAGTATGGACTCGTCTAGAAACTCAATGATCAATAGTTGATGATCTATGAGAGGTGCCTCTGCTAATTGATCTGCAATTTCCTACCCTTTGATGGCCTTTCTTTCTACATATCGATGTCAATTAACTCATTGAGTATCATGACCCACTTTTCTAGCCCACCTGTGAGGGTAGCCTTACCGAGAAAATATTTCAATGGATCAATATTAGAAATTAAGCGTATAGTATGAGAAAGTATGCAGTTTCATAGTTTCTATGAAGCAAATACCACCGCTAGGAAATCCTTCTCTATGACGAAATAGTTTTCTTTGTATGAGACCAGTGTCTTACTAATATAGTAAATAGCTCTTTCTTTATTATTCTGATCTTCTTGAGCTAACATGACACCTAGTGATGTATCTATAGTAGAAATGTAAAGGATGAGTGGCTTCCTAGGAATAGGAGGCATAAATATTGGTAGATTTGCAAGATATTGTTTGATCTATGTTAGCCCTTTATCACAGTCTTCATTCCATTTTTAGGTCATGCACTTGTGTAAAGTCTTAGTGAAGGGTTGTGACTTGTCAGCCAGTTGTGAGATGAAGCGCTAGATAAACTATAAATGGCCTTGGATTCCTCTCATCTGACTGATGTTGCATAGCGGCAACATTTCCATGATGGCTTGGACCTTCTCAGGATCTACTTCTATGCCTTTTGTAGAGATGATGTAACCAAGTATTTTTCCAAATGTCACCTTGAATGCACATTTCTTTAGATTAAGCCATAAACTGAACTATTCCATGTGATCTAGTATAGGACCTACATCTGCAAGGTGTGTCTTTCATTGCATACTCTTAGCTAGAGTGTCATCAACATAATCTTCCATCATATTATGCATCATGTCATGGAAGCTAGTGATGATAGCCCTCTAATATGTAGCTCCAACATTCTTGAGCCTGAAAGGCATGACATTCCAATAGAAAGTGCCCCATGCACATGTGAAGTAGTTTTCTCTTGATCTTCTGGTGCAATTTCATCTAGTTATAACTAGAGAAACCATCCATCAGTGAGTACATTTCATAACCTGCTATCATGTCTACAATCATGTCTATTTTAGGCAATGTAAATTTGTCTTTATAACATGCCTTATTTAAGTCTTAGAAAACTGTGCAAACTCAGATGGATTTGTCATGTTTTGATACTGGAACAATGTTGGAAATCCACTCCACATAGTCAATTTCTCTGATAAATATAGCTTTAAGAAGTTTTTACTATTCATCTTTGACTAGTAATGCCACATGGGGATGCATCTTCTGAAGCTTTTATTTGACAGGCTTGATGCCTTGTGCAATGGACAAGTGATGCATGATCAGATTAGGATCCAATCCTGGCATGTCTGAATATGTCCATGCAAAGTTGATCATCTTGCTTTAGAAGAAGGCAATGAATTCCTCTTTTTCTTCCTTAGATAATGACTATGCCAAATGAATGATTTGAGGTTCTGCTTCTGTACCCAAGTTCACAGGCTGAGTTGGTTCAATGAGCATTGATGACCATTCTTAAAAGTGACTTGGAAGTGTATCAAGTATCCAATCCTCGGGCACCTCAGAGAGGTTTTCACCCTCGGATATGTCTTTTATTTTTACTTTTTTAGGCTCTGATACTTCCACAATGTGGTTTTCACTAGTAGAGAACCTATTCTTTCTTCTTTTAATTTTGCGACTGAGATACTTTATATTGGCTTCAGTCATGTTGACATTATCTTTAGTGGTGGAGGACATTACTGGTTCTACAAGATTAAGGTAGTAGGCAAGAGCATAGTCATTCTAAAACATAAGGACTTCATCAGAAGGAGAGGAAGATTTACATTATATGAGCTTGAGATGGTGGAGTGGAAGAGAGGTGACGGGTTCTAGTGTGTTCACGGTGTAGTCATCAAAAGCATGGACTAGAAAGTTGAGACCTAAAGAAATCTCATCCAGAGGTGCAATCAAATTCCTTTGACCACTCACGACCATAGTAGAAGACAAGTTTACATTGATGGAATCAAACTCATTTTTCCTACAACTAGACCCTTCACCTATTTTGAGAGGGTTTTTTTTATGCATGTACAATATCTATATCTCTATCAAAGGCTACATCAGATAGTGAATAAAATTCATACTCATGTGATTCGGTACTTCTTGAGATAGGTACCTCATCACCACTTGCATCACCATTTGATTCTTGTTCATCTCATGTGGTAGTGATGAGTGGTTGGAGTTTTTCTTGTTCAAACTGCTCTTGAAAATGTGGTGGCATGTATAGTTCACCCTGATAACCAGGATTGACATTTTGCGCCTCTCTCAATAGCTCATATGTTAGTGGAGTGAGTGAAGTAATTTGATGAGAATCATTTCTAGTCTTGGTCATACTAACACATGGTATAAAATCATCTCGCTCAGAAAAGAATGCGGAAAGATTTGGAGGAATAGGACAAGGAAAGGAATCCTCATCAGAGCTATCCTTTGAGTTTCCAGTTGTAGATGTGCCTTTTGGTTCTAGTTGGTGATCTGGTTCTGACATAAATTTGTTAATCCCTAAGTAAAATGAGATTTTCTTGAAGCCTAGACCTGCAGTGTCATGTGTTCATCTACCAATAGCGTCAAGTTGTTTGAGAAATCCTTTATTTTTTACTCCTATAGGGCCATTCCCTTTATAGCCAAAGTGTTTCATAAGATGGAGACCCTTTCCATATTTTTTAGGTTCTATTGCATGAGGTGGAGTAATTTTCTTAGGTGTACCTTCCCATTTATAGATCCAGGCTGCAATAGCCCTATTTTCATCTTGTTCTTCTAGTGGTTTCGTGGCATGTACAAAGGTGTCATCATATAGTGTTTGAGGAGGAGTAGTAGAAGGTTTATTGTGCTTAGAAGGCTTCCCATAAGAGCATGGAGATGGAGGTAGACACGCTATTGATAACATGGGTTCAATCTGATATACCCCCATGCCAGTGTCCTTGAGTTTTAGAGTTTTTTCCATTTCCTTTAGCTTGGCATTGAAGAACTAAGTAGATTCTCTATTAGTGGGAACAAAGATATCGGTAGATTTGGTAAGCATGTTGCAATCATAGCTCCTATTGGAAGGTATGGTAACTTTGGATCCTTGGAATGGGAATTTTATGCACTGGTGATAGGTTGAAGGAACCTCCTATATTTCATGGATCCATGTTCTTCCCAATAGTATGTTGTATGCTAGGGGAATGTCAAGCCCAAGATAGATAACATCCCTTTCAATAGGTCCAACTCAAATTGGTAACACAACTAGCCCTTTGGATTTTTTCTCTTCTTCATCATATGTCATAATGGTGATTTTTATGGGCGTTTATGCAGTCTTCACCATAGCCTAACTGAGAAATAAATTTAGCAGAGTAGATGTTAAGGCTAGCTTCATTATCTATAAGGACATGATGGATGTGCTTTGGGCCAATCATGACCTGGATATGCAGGGGATTATTGTGTCGATGAATCAAAGAATGATCATCTTCCTTGGAGAAAGACAAGTAATGAGATGAGGTTAGGTGACCTACCATGGATTAAAACTGGTCCAAATCTAAATTTTTTAGAACATTTTCCTCAGTGAGGGCTTTGTCAAGAATCTCCCTGTGAGCAGACAAGATTTTGAGTAGCTCGAAGATAGTAATCTGAGAGTTGGTTCTTTGTAATTGGTCTAGTATGCTATAATTAAGTGCATTAGGTGAGGGGGCCAATTTCAAATTCTTGATGGAAGTGCCAATAGAATCTTTATCTATAGGATGTTTTGGTGCAGATGTAGAAGGCTCAGGTCCTTTGAGAATGATCTTCACATGAGACCAAGTAATGGCGTTTACACAAACCTCAGATTGTTTTTGTTTAGAGGAATGGAACATAGGCCCTTGCAGGATGAAGGGATTTTTGTGTTTGGGAGCATCTTCTCTTCCCTTTATGGTAATAACGTCATAGTATTTGATAATGATAGGTTCAACCATATTAATGGCATTATCATTCATAGTGTACATGTAGTTGACTTTAGCATGAGCATTTTTAGATTTAGAGGATTCACCTTCCTCATGATGAGGGAAGGGTTCTTTAAATGCCTGGTGATCCGAGTTCTTGTTGTGACTCCCCAGAGAAACATCCATACTTTCGATAAGGTCTTGGATTTTATGTCACATTTGCATGTAGCTAGCTATTTTGTGACCCTTGTTCTGGTGGTAATCATAGTATGCAGATTCATTCCACCAAGAAGGTCATGGTTGGGGATTGTAAGGATGCAAATTATCTAGGGGAGTGAGTATTTTGTTTTCAAAGAGAGTCTTGTAAACCACATCAAGGGGTTCTCCTAGAGTGAACTCACGCTTGGGTTAAGGAGCCCAAGGTTTAGATCTGGAATAGTTTGAAGGTGGTTTAGTTTTTGTTGCAGCCTATTCAGTGGCTTTGGCTGCTTTCATAGTCATAGTAAGATTAAACATAGCCTTTGGAGGCTTGGGAGCTATGTTGTCAACCACACCATCATTCAAAACATCCTGGTTCTTGTTGACAATTTTAGGTTTGTCTTTTCTTGAGGAGGAGGACCCCTATTTTTTATCCTTGTGTAGGATCAATTGTCCTTTCTTGACCATGAATGTTTCAGTTCTCACAGCATTTTTGATCATGTCATCGAAGGTCAAAGGACCTTGCAGTTGTACTTGGTACCCAAAATTGGGAAGAATATTATCTAAAAATATGTCAAGCTTTTCAGACTCATGTATTTTACAAGAATATTCATATAAAGTTGTCTCCACCTCTGGAGAAATGTCAAGAAAGGTTCCACATGATGTTGTTTTAAGCTGCAAAGATCACACATGTTAACCGGATGTTGTATGTTATAAGAGTAGTGTTACAGAAATAGGTTGGCAATCTCATCAAAAGACTTGATGCCAGTAGGTAACCTAGAGAACCACTCCATGGAAGACCCTCCCAAACTATGTGGAAGGAGATGCATGAGGTAAGTTTGGTCATGTACAAAATCCATAGATAGAGCACCAAACTCTCTCAGATGATCTTGAGGATCAGAGGTACCCAAGTATTTGTTGTACATGGGAAGTTCAACTCCTTTAGGAAAAGGAGGCATGCAAAGACTTTTATCAAATGGAAATGGACAAATGTTATCCAACATGAACTATGTGGTTGGTTTTTCCTTATCCTTCATGAGTTGAAGGAGTTTTTCTTGGATTCTTTGAACTTGTTTTGATAATTGGGAGTTTTTAGTTTCTTCTTCCTTTGTGATAAGATACTCTACATTGAATTTTGAGGGTAGCTTGACCCCTTGACTAGCTAACTTGAGGAGATATTTCTCCTTCTCTTCCTTCAGGAGGATCTCCATCATTCTATGGAAGTGTTTATTATTGCAAGCATCCTTTATATCTTCCTAGTTATTTCCTTCTCCTCATCACTAGGGGGATCTTGATAATGATATTTACCCTGGGTTTTGTTAGATGGATCATTATCTTTGTTGTGTTCACTCTTTCGATTTTGGTCTTCCATCTTGCTAGTATACAAGTGTTCAGTGTGCAAAGACTCGATACATGGAGGTTGAGTATGCTGAGGTATTGTACCTATGGGAACCTTTTTGTGTTGATAGAGTTAGATTCAGGTAACAACTCTTTAGAGTTTTGATGCTCTTTAAACAATGGGTTTCAGACCTAGCTGAAGTTCACTGGGAATGATCATCTAACATAAGGTTAGACGATAGGAGAGAGAGACTGAGATGATCCCTCACTATGTCTAGTTGGTTAAGAGGAATGTGAGGATTCCCCACTCTACTCGGACTGCGTGATAAGTTTGGAACAACCTCTTCCTTAGTTTTGAGGTCTACCTCGACCTCGTCTAGTGATACGTAAAGGGAATGCGTTGCTACTTTGAGTCACAAAAGTCATAGACAAAGATTATGTAAAGAGAGTGAACTAGGACTACACTTGGAACTATGCCTCAAGATAAGTGCACAAGAGTGACAATAGGTGAAGTATACCCAACACGATTTTTCAGAGATAAGGCTAGAATAGCTGAGAGATAACTATCATGTTGCAAGGTATGACAACATAGAAAAATGAGTAGGTAGATAAGAGACAAGACAAGTTCAAGCCAGAATCTCATAGTTCTCCACCTGAGACATCTAGTTGTATATTGTGTATAGATAGAAAAACATGCAGGTTGGACCCAAACAAAAACCAGACTGATCAGAGTGACAAAGGGAAGGCACCATATAGCTCACTGGTAAGGCAAAGTTTCACAGTTTCGTGCAAAGAAGTACTTTCTCGTGCGAAGATTTAGACTGGCTTGCACGAGACTTTGCAACCTGGCATGAAGAAATGTAGAACTGGTGAGATAGATTGGTAAAAAAATGTCTACAAACTAGATTGTGTATGCTCTATCTACTTTCTTGATCTCAGAGAATTCACTGTCTGATAGGGCACTTATAAGGGCTTCTTTGGAAATAGTATTGGTAGTGAATACTTCCTTTTGTTTACTGGTAGCATCATCTCTTGCAAGGTGTTTTAGAGAGGGAATAACAACTTCTTGTATGGCTATATCAAAGATGTCAAAACCAAAACACTGTAGATGTGTTATCATTTTGTTCTTCCAATCCAGATAATTCTCTCCATCAAACTTAGGACTCTCTTTTCTGAAGCATGCCATATGATCTACCTTAAGTTGTTAGGCTTTCTCTTCAAGGCACTTGGCTCTAATATGAATTGGTAGAATAGTCCCAAAGGATAACTAAGAGGGGGGGTTAATCAGTTATTAGCTAATTGAGTTATTTTTCTCTTATTAATTCTAGAATACCATAAAGTAAATGCACATTCAAATAACACAGTAAACAACACCACAATTTGATTACGGGGAAACCAAATGGTAAAAACCTCAATGGGAATCAGCACCCACAATGAACTATACTTGTTTATAATGATCCATGTTAGAAGATCTTTCAACCCTATTAGGAGTTTTTCTTTACAATGCAATAAGTATAGTGACCTGGTTAAGGGTCTGACCCTATTAGGAGTCTTTTACAAATAACCCTGTTAAGGGTGAGGACTCATTGTCCAAAAGCTCACTGCTTCAATGGTGAAGGCTACAAC
>MU223845.1:2700863-2739390 GCA_018584345.1 Thuja plicata
TTTTACAAATAACCCTGTTAAGGGTGAGGACTCATTGTCCAAAAGCTCACTGCTTCAATGGTGAAGGCTACAACCTTCTATAGAATAGATATGCACTATATCTGATGATGAATTGTAGAGTAGACCTACTGTATTTATTAGTTCCAATGTATTGTAATCTTCCACTACTTCTTCACATAGATCCTTGATGAATGAAACTTAATTGATATTCTGCTCTGTACTTTTTCTGTCTCTTTTCTTATCATTCACACTTAGCATATCACAAATGAACTACTATAAGTATCTTCCTCAAAGTGAGATCATGGGACCTATTAGGAAACTCTTCATAACATCCTTGTTAGCTTAACTAATCACGCAAGCATAATTACAACTGCACAATATAAACTGAATAGATGCGACGCTTCACAAAGTTGGCCTCACAAAATTAACTCTAATATTGCAATCTTGTTGAAACACATTTGGTGCCTTCAAATAACTATCTTCAACTCATAATTAAAATTGAATATACACACACATATCCTGAAGATAAGCGCAACTCAAGAACCAATGCAATACGTCGGCTCTGTACATACAAACTTCAGAAACTGTAACTGTCGCTAACAGAATTACAAAACACAACTAAAACTTCATATCTGAGTCTGTGTGTATGAAAAAAACATCAAAAACATGTCTACAACATGAATATAACTGCACAAGGCTTAATAGCATCATTCTAATAAGTACGTACAAAACATTTTTGTATATTATATGTTTTCATCAAAGAAAAACATACAATCAACTAGCTGCCAGAAGTAAATCTCCAACAATTTCCCCTTTGACATTGATGGAAACATATGATATTAAAAATATCTTCAACACATGGTGTCTTCTTTCTTTTTACAATCTTCTCAATATCCTCATCAAAGATTCCTCTATATTGTTGTAGCTCCTATGTCTGTGTCTTTAAGTTACATGATTATATACTCCCCCAGAGTATATGCTCCCCCTTACTATATTCTCCCCCTTTGAAATCAATGACAAAGGGCACCATAAATAATTAGGCACAGGTACTACTTCAGAAGTAGAGTAGTCAACCATTCATCAATCACTATGGACTGATGTACTTGCTACTTTATCTAATCAGACTGAGGAAAGGGAATTACTCCCAACTTCTCCTTGAGATACTCAAAAGTATCTTTTGATAAAGGCTTTGTGAAAATATCTGCCAACTGCTCTTTGGTGCTCACATAGTCCAATTTTACTTCATTATCTGCAAATTTTTCTCTAAGAAAATGGTATTTGATCTCAATGTGTTTTGTCTTTGCATGCATCATAGGGTTCTTGGACATGTTGATAGTACTGGTGTTATCAACTTATATACCAAAATCTTTAACCATTTTCTTGATCCAAACCATTATTGAATAATTCAATGCTGCTGCAACATATTCAGCTTCTACTATCGACTGAGAGATACAATTATGCTTCTTGCTTACCCAAGAAACCAACCTATCTCTAAGAAATACTGCTCCTCCAGAAGTACTCATCCTGTCATCAATACAACCTGCCCAATCTACATCTCTATACACATGAAGTTGTACATTCTCTAATTTAGGATACCATAAACCATAGTCTATAGTTCCCTTTAGATATCTGAATATTCTCTTTATTGCCATTATGTGATTCTATTTTGGTTCAGCTACAAATATACCAACAATGCCAACTGCATTAGATATGTCTGGTCTAGATTGAGTAAGATATATAAGTTTTCCAATTATAGATTTGTACAATGTCTTGTCAACTGATATAGAATCATCCTCTTTAGAAAGCTTTCTTCCTGTTATCATAGGAGTGCATACTGGCTTACATTCTTCCATCTTGAAAGTATTCAATATTTCCTTCGCATATTTGGACTGATTTATAAATATTTCTTTATCTGTCTACTTTACATTTAATCCTAAAAAATATTTTATAGGACCAATCATGCTCATTTCAAATTCATTCTGCATTTCTTTTGCAAATTCTACACTAAGCTTGTCATTACCTCCAAAGATAATGTCATCAACAAATATGGCAACAAGTAATAATCCATTAGGTGTCTCTCTTATGAATAGGTTACAATCTGCTACTCCTTTATTGAATCCAATCTTGGTAAGATAACCATATATTCTCTCATACCAAGCTCTTGGGGCCTGTTTAAGTCCATAGAGTGCTTTCTTCAATCTGCATACCATGTCTAGTTTATCTGATAGATTAAATCCTTCAAACTGTTCTATGTAGACTTATTCCTTCAAGTCACCATTTTGAAAGTCTGATTTGACATCCATTTGATATACTTTAAAGTCTTTGAATGTTGCATAGGCCAAGAATAACTTAATGGAAAATGTGTCAGTGTAATCTATTCCTTTTCTCTGTGCATATCCTTTACACACTAGTCTTACTTTGTTTCTGACCACTGTACCATCTTCATTCATCTTATTCCTGAATACCCACTTTGTTGCAATCACATTTTTGTCTCTAGGTCTTGGAACCAATTCCCATGTATCATTTTTGATTATTTGATCTAATTATTCTTCCATTGCTTTCTGCCAATCAAAATTCTTGCAAGCATCTTCAACACTTAAAGGTTCAATCTATGAAAGTAAACATACATCTTCATCCACTGTTAATCTTTTTGCTTTAGATCTAGTCAAAACAATACTGCTATGATCTCCAATGATATCATCTTTTTAATTGTATCTAGATGTGAATTTTGAAACTTTTGGTGTGACATCCTCATCTGTAATCTATGATACTTCTTTGCTTGATTCAGGTTCATTACATGATACATCAATGCAATCAAACATTTCTTCAATAACAGTGTCTTTACTACTAGGTCTGGGTTCATCCTCAATCATAGGTGCATATTCATAGTACATCTCTTTAATCATGAACTTCTCATCAATATTTACATGAGTACTTTCAATTATCTTCTTTAATCTTAAATTAAAACATTTGTATGCTTTTCTTTGAGTAGAGTAACCAAGGAAAATACCTTCATCACTTCTAGCATCAAACTTACCAACACCATCATCTCTCTTGATGTAGCACTTGTTGCCAAAGATCCTAGATAATTTTACTGTAGGTACATTACCAAACCAAAGTTCATAAGGTGTCTTATCTACGTGTGGTCTTAGTTATGTTCTGTTGATAGTATAGACTGCTGTATTGACTGTATCTCTCCAATAGGTGTGCACAAATTTTCCTTTAATCATCATAGTGCATGCTGTATCAAGTATGATATTTTTCCTTCTTTCTTCAATCTCATTCTTCTGAGGGGTTCTGGGTGCACTCAACTATCTTTTGATTCCATGTTCTTCACAGTAGTCATAAAACTGGTCAGAGGTGAATTCTCCTCCTCTATCTGATCTCAGACACTTTAGTTTTATCCCAGATTGATTCTCAACCTTAGCTTTGAATATTTTGAATTTCTCAAAGGCTTTAGACTTCTCCTTTAATAATGCAACCCACATCATCCTTGAAAAATCATCAACAAAAAAAATGAAATACCTTTCTCCATAGTATGATCTTGTTTGAGTAGGAGCACATAAATCTATATGTAGTAGGTCTAACTTGTTTTCAGCTGAGTTCTTCTTACTTCTGAAAGAGCTCCTTACATGCTTTCCCATAACACATTCCCTGTACATTGTGTGAACTGGTCTTGCAATACTTGGAAGTTCTCCAACTGCCTTGACATTGCTTATCTTTACTATATTATCAAAATTGATATGACAGAGTCTCTTGTGCCATAACCAACTGTCATCCACTTTTGCAACAAAACAACTTACATCTGAATTGAGCTGAAAAACATAACCTTTTGTTTTTGAGCCTGATGGAATCATGTCTCCTTCTTTGTTGCTAATAATGCATTTGTTGTCTTTGAATTCCAAATGATAACCTTTGTCAAGTAGTTGTCCAACACTTAGTAAGTTGTGATGTAATCCATCAACATACAGAACATCATATGTCTTGTTCTTACCATCCAGGGTGATAGATCCTCTGCCTATGATAGGTTTGGGAGTGTTATCTCCAAATCTAACCATACCACCTTTGTACTTTTCTATATGAAAAAATCTATCTTTATCACCTGCCATGTGGTGAGAGCATCCATTTTCAATGATCCAATCAATTATGATGTCTACTTTGGAAATTAAGGCTAACTCCTGTGCTTCCTTTTCATCTTTAATGTCCATATCCTCAAGCAATTTTTCCATGTCTTTAAGGGAAATGAATCAAATTTCATCTTCTCCTGAATCTTCATCAGTTACACCTTCTTCAGCATGATAGCATTCTGAACTATATTTAGGTTTATAATCAGATCTAAATTTCTTTACTCTTGTAGGACACTTGGATGCAAAGTGAAAAATCTTGTTGCATGAAAAACATTTGAATGGAAGTTGTCCTTCATATTTTCCTTTGCCTTTCTTTTCTCTTTTAGCAATCATGGAAATAATTTCTTCTAGTTCTTCATCAAATTCTTCTTTCTCATTATTTCTAGAGATGTGTAGAGGTTTCTTACCATGGATTGAGGCTTTGAAGGTTGTTTCACTTTTGGGTTCAGTCTTCAATCTTGATATCTCAAATGCAGATATTTTACTGATCAAAGTCTCTCTTTTGAAGTCTTTTGAAAATTGCTTGGTTTCATCTAGAATATTGATCTTGCTCTTATAGTCTAGAAATAACTTCATTTATCCTCTGATTGTAGGCTTTGATGTTCTATTCAGGTATCATCTCAATTTTGTTGTATTTATTTTTCCATGTCTTCTTGTGCACATTCTTTGCTTGAATATCTCCTTCAAATATGTCTTCTAAATACTTCCATATTGTGTATGCTCTATCTACTTTCTTGATCTTAGAGAATTCACTATCTGATAGGGCACTTATAAGGGCTTCTTTAGCAATAGCATTGGTGGTGAATACTTCCTTTTGTTTACTAGTAGCATCATCTCTTGCAAGGTCTTTTAGAGAGGGAATAACAAATTCTTATGTGGCTATCTCAAAGATGTCGAAACCAACACACTGTAGATGTGTTATCATTTTGTTCTTCCAATCCAGATAATTCTCTCCATCAAACTTAGGACTCTCTTTTTCTAAAGTATGCCTTCTAATCTACCTTAAGCTATTAGGCTTTCTCTTCAAGGAACTTGGCTCTGATACCAATTGTTAGAATAGTCCCAAAGGATAACTAAGGGGGGGGGAAGTGAATCAGTTATTAGCTAATTTAATTATTTTTTTCTTATTAATTCCAAAATACCATAAAGTAAATGCACATTTAGATAACATAGTAAACAACACCACAATTTGATTATAGGGAAACCAAATGGTAAAAACCCCGGTGGGAATTAGCACCCACAATGAACTATACTTGTTTATAATGATCCATGTTAGAAGATCTTTCAACCCTGATAGGAGTTTTTTTTTACAATGCAATAATTATAGTGACCTGGTTAAGGGTCTGACCCTGTTAGGAGTCTTTTACAAATAGCCCTATTAAGGGTGAGGACTCACTGTCCAAAAGCTCACTGCTTCAATGGTGAAGGCTACAACCTTCTATAGAATAGATATGCACTATATCTGATGATGAACTGTAGAGTAGACCTACTGTCTTGATCAATTCCAACATATTGTAATCTTCCACTGCTTCTTCACATAGATCCTTGATGAATGAAACTTAATTGATATTCTGCTCTGTACTTTTTCTATCTCTTTTCTTATCATTCACACTTAGTGTTTCACAAATGAACTACTATAAGTATCTTCCTCAAATTATGTGATCATGGGACCTATTAGGAAACTCTTCATAACATCCTTGTCGGCTTAACTAATCACGCAAGCATAATTACAAATGCATAATATAAACTGAATAGATGTGACACTTCACAAAGTTGGCCTCACCAAATTAACTCTAATATTGCAATCTTGTTGAAACGTGTTTGGCTCCTTCATATAAATATCTTCAACTCATAATTAAAATTGAATATACACACACATATCCCAAAGATAAGCGCAACTCAAGAACCAATGCAATATGTCAGCTCTGTACAGACAAACTTTAGAAACTGTAACTGCCGCTAACAAAATTACACAACACAACTAAAACGTCATATCTGAGTCTGTGTGTATGAACAAAACATCAACAACATGTCTACAACATGAATATAACCATGAAAGGCTTAATAGCATCACTTTGATAAGTACGTACAGAATACTCCTGTATATTATATGTTGTCATCAATGACAAACATACAATCAACTAGCTGCCAGAAGTAAATCTCCAACAAAGGAAACTCGAAAGAATGGGGAGTCTTGACAAGTTTGGACACTTTAGAAATTTAGAGATTCAAAAAATACACTCATTTATCCCTAAAATAAAATGGTGGAGAAGAAAAAATATTTTCCTCACAACTTATGTGCATGCGTGCACCTCACATAGTTGTGTCACCCCCAAGAGGGCACCCATTTTTTTGGTGTTTTCAAGGACTCAATAATATATGTTCAAAGGACATTATTGAAGCTGGGGTAGTGTCATATACCTCCTTCAAACTTCCAGGTGCATGCCTATGGTGAGAATCTATGGGAGAGAATTTTCCCCCTCCCTGCACAAAAATTATGCCCTCTTTCAAAGGTGAATTGAGTAGGCAACTAGCTACAAATTTTTTTAACAATATTCCATTCAAATTAACCTCTAGTGGCCTTGCAAGTGAGGTTGAGACATATATCCACATGGACACCTTCAAATGTACAACCTCGCAAAGCAGGGCTAGGAGTGGCATCACTCAGTACAAAAAATAGGGCTTCCTCAAGGTGTTTGACATCAAGGATCAAGAGGAATAAATTAACATGGATTTGGAGTCTTTCACTCTACAAAGAAAATTTATTATAGTAGGGTGGAATCACCAGTGAAAGGTGTGTACTCACTTGGGTCATTCCCGGAGGTTCAACTTCTGGCAGGCCTGCTAAAGGTGACTCGAACTTGGTTTGGTTTCAAGGGTCTATGTTTCTGATTTTCCCAAAAGGGAAAAGAGCGTACTCCTCTACCTCTACACCTTACCCAAACACACCATAAATTTTCATCACCGATCTAACTCCTCTTTCAACAAACCCAAGAGATTCTAGGTTTCTGATTCTCTCAAAGAGAGAAGAGCATACTCCCCTCACTAATGGATATGTCAATCAATTTGTTACCTTTCCTTTCTCTCCCAGGTATCAATCCTGTAGCAGCGTCTAAGTCTCAAATTCACTCATGGGAATCACTTCCATGTAATGAAGAGTCTAATACCCTATTCTTCTATCAATACCCTTAAGAGATTTTAACAAGGCCCTAATTAGACTATGTAAATAAAGCATTGAAAACAGACACAACATTTGTGTGGGTTTGAAATTATTCGACAAACATGCTCTAACAAGTGTCCTGTAGTCAAGTAGTCAGTAAGTTTACATAGTTGTGTTTGAAGGAGTCTTCAACATCTCATCCTGCAGACCACTTGTTAAGTTGTATCATAAATAAAACCAAGAAACCACAACAAATAGAAAATATCACTAGTCAGAAAACATAGATACAAAAATAGAAAATTAAAAGTCTCCGGTGTCAATGTTCATGCGAAGAACTAGAGCAGGCCATGTGAAGAAATGCCAGGAATCACGTGAATAATTGCATGAACAAGCAAAACTTCATGCAGATGTACGCAAAACTTCACGCAAGAATTTGTTGTAGAGATGTATAGACAAAAAATAAAATTGATAGAAAAATTATAATATAAGGCCAGAAATTGAATTTTCGGCCCCAAGGTGGGTGCCAGAAATGTATATGCTAAATGTGGGCCTCTTTACTTAGCCATACACTTCAACATAGTCCTTATTCATGAGTCACATATAGGAATGAATATGAATTTATCCATCCTACATGCCTGAATGAGCCCACTTGTTGCCTCCTATCTAGCCGGGGTTTTGAGTAGCTCTCAGAATGAGAGTCCAACAATTGAGAACAATCTGAGAATGGAGGATTTAATCTAGAATGCAGATGAAATATTTAATCTAGAAATGAGTATGCCCGATTAATCTAGAAATGAGAGATGAGAGTAAGCTAAGAATACTTGAAAGAAACTAACTTATGCATGATTAATCTATTGAATGATATTAATCTATTGCAATAAAAATAAGAATAATGGAAGCTTGAATGCACACAAATATTGAGTTAAAAATTCAGCAGCGATTCGATACTCCAACAATGCATTCTCCTTTTTTTCGAATGAGGGACAAGAGGGTTCTTTTATAGAATGAGAGTTCAGTTCAGAATGGCAAGTTTCCTTGAGAGAAACAGTCAATTTTTGGCTTTTTGAGTGAATGAAATAGATAACTAATTTGTTGTACTTTTGAATTAGAGTTAAATCAAAATTTCCATTTCTGAACTGAAGTGAAGATTTTGGAGAGATTATTTGATTAAATAAATGAAATATGACCTCATAAATGCACTCTTCTCAATTATTTGAATAATTAAATTCAATTATTGAAATGAGGATATTTATTTAATAATAAGATTTTATTTAATTCATTTTTATGTATTTTAGCTAAAAGGGTGAATTTAATTTAATTAAAGTGCTAGGACTTTGTAATTAAATTAAATCGATCATAGGGTTTATTTAGCCAATTGTGATTGATATTTAGGAATTAAATATAGTATGTGATTAATGCAAATTTAGGGTTTTTTGCATTTGACATTTAAGTCAAGCAGAGTCAGTCAAAACTCAGAATTGCCTAGTACCATAGGACTTTGATGATTCATAAGATTGATAAATACAAAAAAATGGTTATGGTTGCAAGATGCCAATTTTGGGGTGTTACAACAATATGTTTTTATGTTTGAGTATATAAGATTAACTTTGTTGGCAATTACAATCCAATGTAGTGTTTAGGAACATTGTTTGATTAAAGTGTTGAGAAACACTAGAATGATTAAAGTGTTGGGAAACACTAGTATGATGTCTGTTACAGGTAGGTGGTGTTGAAGAAACACCCTTGTTTGTGATAGTGACATTTTGATGCAAGTATTGAGAAATATTGTTTTGAGAGGAAAATCATCCTAGACAAGGATCCTAGGACAACCTAGCAGACATAGACCAAACATGATAGCAAAGATGCCCCCAGTGCAGAATGACTATTCCTAAGATGCAAATGCAGACAAATCCTAGGCAAGGATATGACATTTGTAAGGAATCAGAGTCAACCAATAGCATAGGTGTGATCATGAAGAATTAGTATCAACAATACATTGATAGATGAAGCATAGAGTACAAGTGACACCTATTTGCCAGGGTTTCACCACTCGGCAAAGCTTTTTGTTTATTTATTTTTCAATTTTTTTTCTTTTTTCTCTTTTTTTCTTTTTTTATTTTTTTTGTTAGTATCAAGGCGCCTATTTTTTTTATACCGAGATGGACAAAACAATTTTAATATGAGAACATAGCAGAGGAAAAAATGGTAAAGATTGCAAGCACAAAATTGGAAGGTCATGCATCCTTATGGTGGGAGGACTTGCAATTTGATTGAAAGAAGGGTAAAGAGAATATCAAGGTATAGAATAAAATGATAAATAAGATTGATGGAAAGTTTTTACCTTGTGATTATCAAATTAACCTAGTTAGGAGAATGCAAGGTTTGAGGCAGAAAGATATCTTGGTAAAGGATTACACTGAGGAATTGTATAGGTTAGATATTAGATCTGGATATAATGAAGATGGGGTGGAAATAATTGCAAGGTACCTGAATGGCTTAAGGAATTTTATTTAAGAAGAGATTAGTTTGGTAAAGATGGAAAGAATTATGGAGGCTTATCAGTTTTACCTAAAAGTTGAGAAGAGACTGAATAGAAGACATGAACAAAGGAAAAAAGGTAGAGGTGGTATATTCTCTCAAGGAAGAGATAGGTCTAATGGTGAAAATGGCATATCTAATCAAGACAAGGGAAATACCGAACGGAAAGGTGGAAATTCATTCAGAGGTAGAGGAAATTCCTACCGAGATGGTTATAGTAGAAGAGGGTTCCAAGGAACTTGTTATAATTATGGAGAAGAGTGACATAATTCATTTGAGCGCACACATGCAAGCGATAAGGCTGGTAGTAGAAGAAATGATTTGGTGCAAGAAGATTCACTAAAGAACCTGAAAAAAGGAAAGAAACTTGATGATTAGGAGAATATTGTGGAGTGAAAATAATAAGAAAGATCATGTAAGAAAGAGTTTGTTCAAGACCAGATGTAGAGTTGCAGACAAAAGTTGGAAAGAGACTATTGATTGTGGAAGTACAGAGAATCTGGCATCTAAGGAGATGGTTGCAAATTTATAGGTGGAAATATTGAACCACCGTAAGCCCTATCAAATTTCATGGATCAAGGATGAACTCACACTAATGGTAAGTGAACAATGTTTTGTGAATCTAAAGATTGTAAAGTATTATGATAAGGTGTTGTGTGATATTATGCTTATGGACTATTGTCATATTTTATTGGGTAGACCTTGACAATATGATAGACATGATATACATGATGGAGGAGTAAAATAATATACTATTTGGGTAGATGGAAAGAAGAAAATCATGTTACCTTTGGTTTAAGAATCTGTTGGTGAGATATGTACACGTGTGAAAGTTTTTTTGGTGGAAGGTAGACAATGTTTTAAATATTTGAAGAGGAATGATGTTTGTTATGCTTTGATTCCTAACAAACCGAGTGAGAAGATAGAAGATAAAGTTCCTAAAGAGGTTGAGAAATTTCTCACCGAGTACAAAGAAATAATTTGAGATAATGTACCTAATGGTTTACCACTGATGAGTGATATTAGTCAATGTATGGATCTAATTCATGGAGCTAGTTTTCCAAACAAGGCACCACACTAACTAACACCAACTGAGAATGAGGAACTCAACTAAAAAATTCATGAGTTTTTATAGAAGGTTTAATAAGAGAAAGTTTGAGTCCATGTGTAGTACCATAAATATTGGCACCTAAGAAGAATGGAGAATGGTGAATGTGTACTGATTCAAGAGAAATCAACAAGATCATAGTTAAGTATAGATTTCCTACACCGAGGATGGATGATATAATCGATTACTTGAGTGGAGAAAAACATTTTATCAAGATTGACTTGAAGAGTGGATGTCATCATAGCATAATTGGAAAAGGTGATGAATGGAAGAATTCTTTCAAAACAAAAGAAAGATTTTATGAGTGGTTGGTTATACCCTTTGGTTTAACTAATGCACCGAGTACTTTTATGAGGCTAATGAATGAGGGTTTGAAGAAATTTTTGGGTAAGTTTGTGATTGTGTATTTGGATGACATTTTTATATTCAGTAAGACCAGAGAAGAACATTTGTTGCATATATGATAGGTATTGCAGATATTTAAAGAGGAAAATTTGTTGATTAATTTGAAAAAGTCTTCCTTCATGAAAGAAGAACTTGTGTATTTAAGTTTTGTGATTTCAGCTGATAGTTTGAAAATGGATCTTGAGAAGGTTGAAGCTATACTTGATTGGCCTACACTTGAGAATGTGAGTGAGGTAAGATCATTTCATGGATTAGAAAGTTTTTAAATAATTTTTTTAGAAATTTTAGTTCTATTTTTAATGTTATGAATGAGACAATGAGAGGGGACAAAAGAGAATTGAAATGGACACATGGAGTTGATAAGAGTTTTGAGACTTTAAAACAAAATGTTGTTGAATTACCTATGATAGCCCTACTTGATTTCAATAAGGTATTCCAAGTTGAATATGATGCAAGTGGCAGTGCAATAGGAGTTGTATTGACTCAAGAAGGTAAACATGTTGCTTTCTTTAGTGAAAAGTTGAATGATGCTTAAAGGAAATATTTTGTCTATGATCGATAATTCTATGCTATTGTTCAAGCTCTACAAAAATGGAGACTTTATTTGATGCCGAGTGAATTTGTGTTGTATGCTAATCATAAGGCTTTATAGTATTTGGATAATCAGACTAAGTTGAATCAGAGACATATGAAATGGGTAGAGTATTTTCAGAATTTCACATTTGTAATCAAGCATAAGAGTGGAGTATCCAACTGAGTTGCTAATGCATTGAGTAGAACAAGATTTTTGTTGACTGAAATAAGAATTGAGGTTCTTGGTTTTGATAATATGAAGAATTTGTATGAAACTAGACCTAATTTTTCTGAGCATTGGAGAATGTGTAGAGTACCTATTCCAGATCAACCGAGTAGATTTGAAAACTATTCCATTCAAGAAGATATGTTGTTTAAAGGTATTAAGTTGTGTATACTAAGAGGATCAAGGCGAATCAATTTGATTAAATAAAAGCATAGTAGTGGTTTGGGAGGACATTTTGGCATTGATAAAACATTGAGTTTACTTAAGGAAAGGTATTTTTGGCCTCAGTTGTATAAGGATGCTCATAAATTTTAAAGAGTTGTGGAGTTTGTCAAGTTGAAAAAGGAGTAAGTCATAATATTGGATTGTATACATCAATTTGTATTCTTGAGAAACCTTGGAGTGATATCAACATGGATTTTTTCTTTGATTACTGAGGATAGTAAGAGGTAATGATTCCATATTTTTTGTTGTGAATAAATGTTCCAAGATGACACATTTCCTACCATGTAGAAAAACATCAGATGTGGTGCATATAGAAGATCTTTTCTTCAGAGGGATTTTTAGATTGCCTAGATTACCGAGGAGTATCATCTCTAACAAAGATAGTAAGTTTGTTGGCTACTTTTGGAAGACACTTTGGAAAAAGTTGGACGCCAAGTTGAAATATAGTTCCACATTTCATACACAGACTGATGGACAAACAAAGGTTGCAAATAGAAGTTTGGGTAATTTGTTGATATTCTTAGTTGGAGATAAACCGAGTAATTGGGATTTGATGTTAGCACAAGCAAAGTTTTCATATAATAATTCAGTAAATAGGAGTACTAGAAAGACACCCTTTCAGATTGTTACTGGCATACAACTGAGAGGTATATTAGAATTGAGAGATATTAGTGGAGAAGAGAAGAGAAGTGTTGAAGGAGAAGAATTTGCTGAGTTTGTGAAGTCATTGCATGAGGAAGTAAAACACAAGTTAGAACAAATTAATCAGAAATACAAGGATAGTGTAGATAAATTGAGAAGACAAATAATTCAAAGTTGGCAATGAAGTGACGGTTCATTTGAAGAAACACAGATTTCTTGTTGGAACATATGGTAAATTGAAGATGAAAAATTTGGTCCTTGCAAGATATTAAGGAAATTTGACACTGGAAATGCTTATGAAGTAGAGTTAATTGATAACATGGATATATCACCTATATTCAATATTCCATATTTATATGAGTATCATGAACTTGATGAAGAAGTGACAGTTCCAAGTAATTATCCTAAGAAACAGATAGAAGAAGTTGAATAGATTTTGGAGCAAAGAATTGGCAGAAGCACAAGAGGAAAGAATTACATGGAATACTTGGTAAAGTGGAAGAGCATAAAAGTTGAATATTCTACTTGGATTTCTCAATCTGATTTGGATTTACTTCAGGTCATACCTGGTTCATGATTCAGAGAATCATTTCTTTTAACCCTAGGTGTCTAATGCGGGATCATCTTGGGTTCTTGGCAGTCCTGTATCAACCAAAAATATGTTTGTTTGTTTCTTGGTAGCTTGTTGGAGACACTTGATAAATCGCTCGGTAACTTGTTTGGAGTGCTCAGTTGAAGGTTTTATTGTTGCTTCACCAACATGCTTTTTTAATTCTTCTAGAGTGGCTTTACCAATGTGTCTTGGTGCACTTAGTGGTTTTTAGTTTCTTGTCTCACCGAGAGGTTTTTCTTTGTCGGTTCTTTGGGCGGAAATATGCATTTAATCTTGGTCGTGTAGTTAATGTTGGGATCTATCTTTAGGGAATGTGTGGACCTAATTTGGGTTTTTTTCTCTTTCCTATGTTGGATCTTTATGCCTGACCTCTTTGGTGGTTGTTATATAAATATAGTATTATATTCTTATTTTAGGAGGATTAGTTAGTATGATTAGAGGAAGATGTTAAGTTGATATAGCTTGGAGGTCTAGGGTTTCTATATCTCACATGTATGAGGACTGTTTTATAATACATTTATGATTGTATTGGTCATAACTGGGAAGTCCTTATAGGCAGACATGTATCAATTTTGATGAAGTAAATTTAATTATCTACATTCCTTTTCTCTCCTTCGTTGTGTTGTAAGCTTCCATGTTGTCTGTGCCAGTAGGTTTCGTACTAGGGAGTGTCATTGGCCCTAGGAATTTTCCCTCCTTGTGCCACCCTGAGATAGTAAAAAAATGCTATCAGTTGGCCATTAAACTGGAGGAAAGTTTAAGAAGGAGACAAGACCATAACAATAGGGGCACAGGGACAAATCAAAAAGGAGGAAGTAGTCCTTTCAGAGGTAGAGGAAATGGTTTTTGATTCCAAGGGGATTCAAACCAAGAGCATACTAAGAATGAAGGAAATAATCAAAGAGGTAACTTCAGAGGAAGAAGACAACCATCTAGAGGGAGATCTCAAGGAAGGGGAACTATAAGGTGCTACAATTGCAACCAGGAGGGACACATAGCCAGTAGTTTTCTAGAAAAATCCAGTACAAGTAGTTTTGGGGAAAGAATGAACACCATGGTACAAGATAACTCTAATTGCCAGAGTGTTGCTATATTTAGGAGTATGAATGATCCTGATTCTTATGGTTACCCTAAGAGAGGATAAAATATTATGATGAGGATGACTCTCTTGAATATGTCAGTTAAGAAAGAACCCCCTCAAAGAAATTCCATTTTTTAGAACCACATACAAATCTAGAGGAAAAGTATACAAAGTCTTAATATATTTAGGATCAATTGAGAACTTTATGTCCATGGAGATGGTAGATAATATTAAGTTGAAGAGGATACCACAAAACTATCCCTACAAAGTGTCATGGGTGACTCAAGGACAACAAGCCATTGTGGAGGAGCAGGCTTGGGTAGAGTTCCAAATAGGGACCTACAAGGATAAGTTGTTATTTGACATAGCTAAGATGGATTATTGTCATATGACCTTCATGTTAGGATTGAGTAATACAGAGAGGGGGGTGAATTAGTATTACAACACTTTAAATTTAACTTAAACCAATTCCAAATAAACCATAAGATTGCATAAATGAAAACTACATAAGAAAATAACATACAACTCATAACACCATTATTTATTGTCGAGGAAACCCTAGCCAAGGGGAAACCCAGTGGGGATGGTACCCACAATAATTCACTAAAGTATAATGTCATTGTTAGGAGACCTATCCCTTTTAGGAGATGAGTATTACATAGTACATTTCCTTGTTAAAGGAATATCAACCCTGTTAAAGGTATACAAAACCCTGCTAGGGGTGTACTGAGCTTACAACTCTTACAACCAATACTTTTGTTATAAAGTTTTCTCAATTATGAATATAAACAAGCATTAAATATTCTTAGATAGTTCCAGTTGTAGCTCTCAATAACATCTATCAACGTCAGATCTTGCATCTTTCATCGATCATCTCTAACACCTCTATGGTGCAGGAGCACCTAGGCTAACTCCTAGTTTCAATTTTGGTTGTGGCTTGTACTGAACTTAGCCAATTTAGGTGTGTTTTTTTAGGCCTTAGAAGGTCTTTTGAGTATGTATCTAGGTGGATTTGACTAGGATCAATCCACTCTAGTTTTTTTTTTCTTTAGTAGTGTTTAGTGCTTTAGAAAGCCTAAAAGTAGGTATTTGGGTCTAAAAGACTTTAAGGCTTAGGAAGGCTTGGAATTGTGCCTAAAATGGCCTCTATGATGTTTCTAAATAATTTATAATAGGTTAGAGGTCATTAGTTTATGTTACAAGAAAAAATGTAAAAGTTGTCAAAATGTTGTCATGACAACAAATACAACTTTGCAAAGTTGCATGACAACATTGGCAAGAAATGATTCCTTTCGATGGCTAAGGATTGGTAGTTATTGTAAATACCTAAAAACATGGTAAAATCATATTAAACAATGAGGAGGCCCATTTCCTGAGGTTAGATCATGTAGTGAAGAATTTAAAATTTCAAGAAGAAGCTTTGTTTACTCTTTCTTGTGCATTGTTACTTGTTTTTTATTACATGAGTTATTTAATGGATTGAATCACCCATTGTTGAGTTGGATTCTTGTATCTAGGTTAGTTATAGTACATTTTTCTTTGGTTTTAATTTTCTAGGTGTTCATTAGAGTAGCTTTGTAAATTCATTTCTTAGTTGGTAGTTTATTGGTGTTGACATAGCAGTTTTGAGAAAAATAGATCCCCCATAGATCTCCACCATTCATTTCATCATTACCTAGAGTAATATGAAAGGGGAGCCTCTATATAGTATAAATATGAGTGTAGGAGTTCTGAGAAGTAGTTTAGCTATTTTTAATAACAAGCCCTAAGCACGTCCTGTGCACCCGGTTAGGAGTTTGTTAGTGATCTAATAGTGTTTGAATGCAGGGGCATGATTGGAAGAATGAAACAAAGCATGTTTTTTTGAGAATTGAGGTTATACAGACACCTCCTAAGAATATTAGGCCTTTCCTAATCTATTTTAGTACATTTTCAAGCAGAAGTTAGGTGACTAGTCTAGAATAGCCCAATTAGCCCTAGTTGCCCTTAATTCTAGGAATCCACTGTGTGGAGACCTTAGAGCCAAGAAACCTAAAAAATATCTCATTTATTTGAAAAGGGTATCAGAATATCAACTTTTTTGGGGATATTTTGAATGAAGTGGGAAAAACTAGTCAATTAGGGCTAGAAGGAGTATTAGGCCTAAAAGACCAAATTCACCAAGAGTCTTGAAATCATTTGGGAAAGTCTTGATACCCTATCCTAATGGGATAAAGTGAAGCTCTAGAATTTTTCCAAGTATGGATTACACCCCTTGAAAACACTTGTTAAGGAGACGAGTTGTATAAGCACTTGGAATCTTCTAAGAAAGAGCAAAGGAGTGAAGTGAAACTTAATGATAGTTATCCCCTAGTAAAGCACAATGGTTACCAACTCTTAGAGTGGTATTGAAGAGGTCCTATAGTAGGTAAAGTAAGGTCTTGGAAGATCCTAGGACAAAGCATAGGGTCTTGAGGAAACTAGGAATAGTGAAGGTCCTAGTAAGCTTGTGTAAGCACACTTGGGAGTTTCTATCAGATTGGTATCAGAGCCAGCAAGATTTGGCCTGTGGTGAATTTTTCAACCTGAAGAGTCAGTAGGAGAGTCTGAAATGGTGACTAATACAAAACTTGTAAATAAATTGGATGGGAAAGAAGAAGAGAATAGAATGCTTAGAGATAGATTGGCCCAATTAGAGTGAAAATTGGATGAAGTGGATGAGAAGAATGAGGAACTCAAAGATAGAATTGAAGGAAAGAATAAAAAAGTGTCAATTGAAGATGATGTCCCTGAACCAAACCATGTACTCACTGAGGAACCCTTTCTGAAGGCATTGAGTGGAAAGGCATTGGAAGTAATTCCAATCTTTAGTGCAAAGATGGAACCAGAGATAGTCCTAGACTGGATTGAAGGACTTGAGAACCACTTTGAATATGATGGAATAACCAAAGCTTAGAAAGTAAAAGTGGAAAAGGCAAGACTTAGAGGGTTTGCACTCACTTGGTGGAAATTCATCCAAGATGAGAGAGAGAGAAGGAAGGAAAGAAACCCATAGAAACTTGGAAAGCTATGTTAGCAATAATTATAGAGGCATATGTACCTAAAGATTATGAAATTCAATTACATAAAAAGAGACAAAGTCTTAGACAAAAAGACTTAGATGTTAACTCTTATACTAAGGAATTTCATAGGTTGTGTATGAGATCAAGAGTTGCAGAAGATGAAAATGTGAAGGTAGCTAGGTATTTGAATGGCTTAAGGTGGACTATTCAAGATGAATTGAGTCTACTAACCCCAACCACTATTCAAATGTGTCACCAACTTGCAGTTAAGGTAGAAGAAAAGTTGAAAAAGAAACAAGATTCAAGCAATAGTAGAGGCAAAGGAAGAGGAAGAGATGGTAGAGGCTAAAGAGGAGGATATGATGGTAGAGGTTTAGAACCAAAGAATCAAGGAGAAACTAAATTGACTAAACATCATGAAGGGAGCTCAAATAGAGGAGGCTTCTGTTGGAAATGCTGAGAGGGGGTGTGAATTAGTGTTTAGCTAATTATTCCTTTTAGCTACTTTAAACACAAATCAATTAGATATCACTTGAATCTTAACACAAGATCACATAACACATAATATGATTATGGGGAAACCTTGATTAGAGGAAAACCCCGGTGGGAATTAGTACCCACAAATATTGCACTAGTATAATGAACCTGTTAAAGTTCCTTTGCCTTGTTAGGAGCAGTCTTTACAATGCAAGTACAATGACCTGGTTAAGGGTCTGACCCTGTTAGGATTCTTTTAAAAACAAACCTATTATGGGTGAGGACTCACTGTCCAAGAGCTCACTTATAAATGACAAAGAAGACTACAACCTCCTAAGAATAGATATGCACTATATCCAAAAGTGAACTGTTGTATGTGACACAGATGTTTGATCAGTTCCAATTATGCACTTATGCTCTTATCTTCTTTTTAGGCTCTATCTCATACTAATATCTTCATACTTCTCTACTATATATCTTCTCTGACTATTTCTTCAACACCTAAAATATATCTTTACATTGCATATACATATGTTTATGCTTGAATAGATGCAACTATAAACAAGACCTTAGTCGGCCCAAAAACAACATATACAACACTTCCAAATAGATTTTATTAAGCATGTTTACAATAATGTTTAATACATGATTACAAACTTATTACAATAGGCACTTATCCTTTACATAACAAAATATTACATGCTAATCATAAACATGAAGTCAGCCTCATACTCTGTATTCTGAACTGCTAGTGTACTTGTTCTTTCTATAACTTGTCCATACTACAATTTTGTACCATGCTTGTATAGGGTAAGCATAAAAACATAACATAGAGCTTAAGTATAAATCCACATATCCTGATGTGGTCATACGCATGTTCGCTGATGCTCTGATCGACTGCAAGTCACTGTTCTGTTTTGTCTTCTACACTTAGTCAATTTTCACTTCATAGTTTACTGTCAAAACTTCATATGACTTTGTTGCCATAATGACAACAAAAAATAATGCATATACTCCTTGGGAGTCAACTTTCCAACAATCTCCCCCTTTTTCATTAATGGAAACAAAGGAATGTGGCTAAGTTACTCAAAATTGACTAACATCAAAAACTGGTTAAGTTTCCTTTCTTAACATATACTATATATTTCTTTGCATATATATACACTTCTCCTCATACAGTCATTACTCCCCTTTTGACATTAATGAAAAAGGTGAAAAATTTGTAAGTCTCTAAATACTTACTCCATGTATACATCTGGATATCTAATCTAAAGAGACTTGATCTCTTTTTGCCCAAATGCCTTCATTGCATGAACTATCTAGAGATGGGTGCATAGAGCATAAGTGAGATTCTCCATTTTTATCAGGTCCATGCAGGGAACTTGATCATACATGACAATAGTGGCATCAATATTTTTGATGTTCTCATCCAGAACTGCTAAGGAGGGCGCTAGTGCATTTCTCAGTTGGGTCTGCCTAATTATTATCTTATTAATCTCAAATTTTATGTTTTCAATCTTGTCAAGCTGACCTTGATAGATAATGTTGCAGATGTTCATTTCTTGCATGGATGTTTCAACTAAATTTCTAACACTATCAACCAAGATATCTACCTCTTCTATCTTCTTGATATGTTCAGAGGTGAATTTCACTCTGTCCATGCAGTTAGCTATTACATTTATTCCTTTAGCTGCCAACTCTTTCAACATAGACTGACCAATCTTCAATGAATTTAAATCTAAGAAAAAATTCTTTACAATTTCATTCAATCTTTCCTTTTTGTACTCATCTTCTACAATTCTAGTAGCTGAGTCTATTAAGCTTGTAAAATTTTCTTTGAAGCTTGTTAGTATACTACCTACATCATCAACTGACTGAATTTTTGCTACTTTCTTGTCCGCAGGTACTAGGTCATTCAGAATGTTTACTGATTTCAAGAAGAGAGGGTTTCTCATAACCTATTTCTCTTTGGATTTTTCCATGGCTAGGAAACTGATCTTGATCAGGTCTTCTTCTCCCCATGCATCCAGACTTGCTGAGTTAGGAGTTAAACTTGTCAACAATGAGTTTGATGGTTGAATGGATGGTGTAAATATAGTATTCTAACTATTGTCCATGCATTCACTTTTAACCTGGATCTCTATGACTGGTGTCTCATTATTTTTATTGTCTTATTCTTTATTCAAATCTATTGAATCATTAAAGAGAGCTTCATCTTGCTCTAAAGATGTGTAATTAGTGCATACTTCCTTTGTTTCTTCAGTGCTTACAAATGCTTTATCAACTTTTTCCATATCATTATCAGAAGCTGTCATGGATATCTTGATATTATCAATCACTATAGTATCCCCTGAATATTTTTCTATATCAAAATTTATTGAAACTAAGGGTGCTAAAACCTGTGGACCTCTCTTAGGTGCATTTTGAATCACTGGTTCTATAACCTGTTTGGGAGGAACTGGAGTTACCTTTTTTGTAGGCGTCATTGATGGATACATATGTCTATCCATAAATACCTGATCAAATTATTTATGAGTCTCTTCACCAATCAGATCATACTCCTTATTCACGATATGGAGAACTCTTGTTTTGGTTCTTAGGTGTGGCTTTACTAAATCCAACAGACTGACTTTCTCATCATGTGAGCACACTGGGAGAAGACTATCCAATGTTTCTTCTCTTATCCTCATATCCTCTTCAATTTCTTACCTCTTTAATATATCAAGTATGTCCCATACCTTTCCTGGTATGATAGTTTTGAGTTCCAATACTATCCTTTTGAAATTAATCATGTGAGAGATGATCATAGAATGAATCTCTGATTTGTCTATCTCTTGATATTTGTCATATACATTCTTGAAAGATTCTAGTCTTCCTTCATTAAAAATCTTGTTCCTTAAGACATTAAGAATAGGTCTGAAACCTACCTCAGGAGGAGCTTGTGTGTTCTTTACCTTTCTCCTTGTAGTTCTTGAGGATGGATGACTAGTGGACACTTGCTTCCTTCCTCTATAATTTTTGCTTGGTACAGAAGGTGGAGAGGATTCCAGATCAATGGTGGTTGATGGTGCAAATGTGTCTACATTTGATTTCTTCTTTTTCTTATTAGGCATATCATAAATCTTTTCTATTTTCACTTTTGTAGGAGTTTTCTCAAGTTCTTTGGCTATCTTAGCTTCTCTAGCTCTGTCAAGGTCTTCTTGTGTAACACCATGAACTTTTAGGATGTTTGAGGTAATCTTTGACACCTTTCTTTTGTTGTTAGCACTGTATAAGAAAGAATCCACTTGATTTGTCTTTTCTCTGTAAGTACCTCATCTAGGTTCATTGGGATCCTTGGGCGTAGATAGGAGGACTTGTGCATAACCTTCCAAAACCTGTTCTTCAACATCATAACCAAGAGGGTGATTCCATTTTGTCCTAGGCTCAACTTCATCCATGCAAGTATAGTCAATCTCTACCATGAAGAATATGGTGTCTTTGTATTTCTCAACTATCTTCTCAGGTATCCTGAACCTCTTCTGCATCTTGATTCTAAAGGTTTTGATATCCATGTCCATGGAATGTTTTTCACTACTCTCTGATGTAGCTTTTAGTGATTTTTGTGACATAGTAGGCTTGCTCCTATCTAGGTAAATATTTGCAACTTTACCAACAATGTGGAAGTATAGATAGATGATCAAAGAGCCAAACCTAAATATCTTGCTCTTGTCATGCTTAATGGCTTTGATATTCTCTATCAGCTGTGCGCACAATAATTCATAGAGATTGCACTGAGTGTTATCTCTCACTATCCTTATTGTTGCCAGAACTATTGCTGAGGACACACTATTCGGTCTTCTTGCTTGCTGAAACTTGTATCCAAGTATCATAGTGAGTAGTTTGATGTCATTTTCCTTGATGGGATCAATAGTCATGTCATGCCTATAACTTCTAGATAAGCAAATTTTTTTGACTTGCTTCTTGACATCCTTGCCAGTAGGAAGAGTTGGTCCAGTCTTAGGAAGTCCAGTCAACACATGAATTAGATCTATAGTGATTCATATAGGAACCTCACCTATCTAGTATAGATCATCATTTATCCTTCTTAGTAATATCTTCACCCATTCTGGCTCATAGAACTTGTGCGCATTGGAATACTCAAAGATAGGGTTATCAATGAGATGCACATATTCATCCTTGAATGTATAGTCTGGTTTCATCATAGAACCCATGAGAGATGCAATGTTGTTGTCTCCAACTATTTCCTTCTTGCAATAAACATATGCGTGGATGTCTTCTACATGTATGACTCCAAGCGGATTCCTAGAGAATGCTCCTTCAATATCATCTCGTATGGACTTGAATGGATGCTTCTTAAAGAAAAATCTCTTCCTTTTAGCAATGTCGAATATAACAGGGGTTGCCATACTTACTTGCAACTTGGTTAAGTAGGGTTTCATGATGATTTTAAAATGACGCGACTGCTAGGGTTACATTCCAACCATTAATTCATTCACAAACCAACTAATCCTTTAAGCTGTAGTGCTTCGATAATCAATGTTTATCTTCTTTCTGAATGCTTCAATCTCAAATACAAAGTGAGTTTTTTAAGATCTTTTGTGAATTTATATAAAGATTAACTGCATTTAATGCTCATTTCTATAAAGCGGTTTATAGAGAGAATTTCAAACTTTGTTTTGAATGAAGTAAAGGCAATGCATGAATGCATACAACCTTAATTTGTGATCACATGCATGAATCCATAGGCACATACTCAGAGGTGAGTGTACTAGCCACATAGGGGTTCAGAGCTAGAATATCTCCCCCTAAGACCATGAGGGTCAACTATCTAGAAGTAGAAGGTGCGGCCACTAAGGATGCATCTACTACCTTTTTCTCTTCATTATTCTTCTTTACTTCGACCCATATTTTTTCTGAGTTAGCTTTAGCTTCCACAAACTTAACTTCTCTTGATTCTTCAAACAAAGACTTCTTAGGATTCTCTTGTCCTTTTGTTCTTGATCTGCAAGACCTTGTGGTGTGTCTAGCCTTTCCACATGAGTGAAAAATGATAGGAGGTTTGATGTTGTTATTCATCATGCTACATTGCTTGGCTATGTGTCCATTATAATTACATATCTGACATGTAATGTTCTGCAATTTTCTTTGAGGTTAATTTATCTAATTGAATTGAGTTTGATTCCTCTTGATCAGTTGTGGCTAGTTTCTTTGATTTGTTTTGTAATGAATAGACCTATGACTAAACTTATTACAGGAGTAACAGTAACTATTGAAAGCTCTTACATTCTTAAAATATCTTGCCAAGTGACCATGCTTGTTATAGGCATAGCAAGTACAGTTGACTGTCTTGTACTTATCTTCTACTTTAGTCTCTTCATGGTTCTCAGTTTTCTTTTCTTCTGAAGATTTTGTTTGAGCTTTCTTTCTTGTAATGAGTTGATCTCAATTTGAGCTATACTGTATCCCATACCAGTGGTATCACCTTTCAGATTTTGTGCATAATTTGTGATTGAATTAAATCAGAACTTGTGTGTAGTTTGTCAATTTTTTCTTTTGCTCCTGATAATTAAGATTCAATCTTATTCTTGATGTTTTTCAATTCCAAGATTTTCATATTGGCTTGCATGAGTTCTTCATATAACTGTTTATTTATTTTTTCTTATCTTCAATAGTTGTTAGGCTATTAGTTAACTAATCATTCAATTATTCTATCTTATCTTTCAGAGATAAGTTTTTGTCATTCAGTTTCTTGACCATTTCCCCAAATCACTCGTAGAGCAATCTTTCAAATCTTTTCTTAACTTTTTGATAAGCACTTGTGAGCTGTCAACTTTTAGTTTAAGTTCCTCATTTTCTTTCTTAGATATATCTAGATCTTCAAGGGCTACTTCAATATTCTTTTTTAGATGTTTGACTTCTGCAAAATCCATGATCTCCTCAAGTGGTTAAAATTTTCTTTCAGAGGACCAAAGCTCTGATACCAATTGTGGGAAACACTGAGAGGGGGGGGGTGAATCAGTGTTTAGCTAATTATTCCTTTTAGCTACTTTAAACATAAATCAATTAGATATCCCTTGAAGCTTAACACAAGATCACATAACACATAATATGATTATGGGGAAACCTTGATTCGAGGTAAACCCCGGTGCGAATTAGTACCCACAAATATTGCACTAGTATAATGAACCTGTTAGAGTTCCTTTGCCCTATTAGGAGTAGTCTTTAAAATGCAAGTACAATGACCTAGTTAAGGGTATAAAACTGTTAGGATTCTTTTACAAACAACCCTATTAGGGGTGAGGACTCACTATCCAAGAGCTGACTACTCAATGAGAAAGAAGGCTACAACCTCCTGAGAATAGATATGCACTATATCCAAAAGTGAACTGTTGTATGTGACACAGATGTTTGATCAGTTCCAGTTATGCATTTATGCTCTTATCATCTTTAAGGGTTCTATCTCATAATGATATCTTCATACTGATCTACTATATATCTTCTCTAACTATTTATTTGACACCTCAAATATATCTTTACATTTCATAGATATATGTTTATGCCTGGATAGACGCGACTATAAAAAAGACCTTAGTCGGCCCAAAAACAACATATACAACGCTTCCAAATAGATTGTCTAAGCTTGTATACAATAATGTTTAATACATGATTACAAACTTATTATAATAGGCCCTTAGCCTTTATATAACAAAATATTACATGCTAATCATAAACATGAATTCGGCTTCATACTCTATATTCTAAATTGCTAGTGTACTTGTTCTTTCTGTAACTTGTCCATACTGCCATTTCATACCATGTGTGTATAGGGTAAGAATAACAACATACCATAGATATTAAGTCTAAACGTGCATATCCTGATGTGGTCGTATGCATGTCCACTGATGCTCTGATCGACTGCAAGTCACTGTTCTATTCTGTCTTCTACACTTAGTCAATTTTCACTTCATAGTTACTGTCAAAACTTCATATGACTTTGTTTCCATAATGACAACATAAAATAAGCCATATACTCCATGGGAGTCAACTTGCCAAAAAATTCAATAGAGGAAGAGGCTCTAATAGTAATTGGAGAGGAAGGAGCAATAGCCAAGGAAGAGGTTCTTACTTTTCAAACATGAAATGCTATCATTGCAACCAAATGGGAGATCCTGCCTATAGGTGTCCAAAGAAAGGCTCTACTTCCCAAGGGAGTGATAAGAGAGTCAATTTTTTTCAAGAAGTGTTTGGTGGTGGGAAAAAACACCTTGAAGTACCCTTATAGTTAGAAGAGGGAGAGAATTTAATGATAAGAAGAGCTTTGATTAGAGAACCAGTGAGAGAATAAGCAAGCCAGAGAAGATCACTATTCAGAGTGAAATGAAAAATGATGGGTAAAGTATGTAAGATCATCATAGAGTCGGGGTCTAATGATAATATTTTGTAGGAGGAGGTAGTTAGTAAACTCAAAATGAAGAGGATTCCACATAGTAATCCATACAAGGTTACTTGGTTGAACAAAGGACAACATGTCCTTGTGAATGACCATGCATGGGTGGACTTTTCTATTGGAAGGTACAAGGATAAGGTACTATGTGACATCATAGATATGCATGCATGTAACCTCTTACTAGGAAGAACATGGAAATTTGTTAGAAAAGCCATGCATGATGGAGCCAATAATACATATTATTTCAAGAAAGATGGTGTGACTTTCAAAATCTAGTCAGTATTGGAAGAAGGAGAAGTGAAGCCCATAGGCCCTAATGTTCTATTGGTCAGTGAAAAAGAGTTCTTATAATCTCTAGAAGAAAGAGAGGGATTAGGATATGTTTTGGTTTTGAATCCAAAGGAAGAAGATGTAGGAAAGATAGTAAAGATGACATAGATTCCTATAGAAGTGCAAGATTTTCTAAAAGAATACAAAGACATTGTCAGTAATGGAAAACCAACTAGCCTACCCCCTAAGATATATATTAGCCACCAAATTGAATTTATCCCAGGAGCTATCCTACCTAATAAATATTCTTATAATATGACCCCTCAACAAAATGAGGATATTTCCAAGCAAATCCAAGAACTCCTAAACCAAGGCCTCATTAAGAAAAGTATAAGCACATGTGCTATTCCCACTGTCTTAGCACCCAAAAAGGAAGGAAATTGGAGGTTATGCATTGATTCTAGAGCCTTTAATAGAATCACCATTAGGTATAGATTCCCTATCCCTAGAATAGAAGGCCTTATGGATTATTTAGGAGGGGAAAAGTACTTTACTAAGATTGACCTAAAGAATGGTTATCACAAAATTAGGGTCAAGGAGGGAGATGAATAGAAGACTACCTTCAAAACCATAGAAGGTTTGTATGAATGTCTTGTAATGTCATTTGGGCTATTAAATGCCCCATCCACATTCATGAGGCTTATGAAGGAAGTACTCAAAGACTACATTGGTAAGTTTGTTGTAGTATATTTGGATGATATCTTAATCTTTAGTAAGACTAAAGAAGAACACTTAAGGAATTTGAAAATTGTATTTAAGAGAATGCATGAAGAAAAGCTAATGATAAATCTAGATAAGTGTGAGTTCTTGAAGCAGGAACTTGTATATCTTGGTTTTGTGTTGTCTCAAGGGAACCTTAAGATGGATCCAAGCAAGGTAGAAGCCATCATCAAATGGTGAAGAAATAAGTAACTTTAGGTATTTTATTCATCACTAAGTGAGAAAATGTACTTTACCTAATAAACTCAACTTTGCATAATGTCCAATCAATCACAAATCTCACAATCACGGAATATAAATCTTTCAATGTTGTGATCATATATATAGGTTCCATAATGTATGAATAAACTATAACCAAGTTCACATGACCTTACTCCTCAGAATCAGGGACTGGATATAATCTTATGTAGTAATCCAATGCTCCCCTTAAGGTCATGCTTGGTCATTTAGGTCAATGTAGAAATGTTAGCATCAGGAGAAGGCACAACAACATCTATTGTCTCTTCCTGAACCAATACATCATTTGACTCTTTGACTTTCCATACCTTACCACTATTCTCATCTACTGATTTCTTGAAATGACTCTTGAATTCATCCATGTATTCACCAATACTTTTACTAGTATCACCAATATTCTTCTTTATTACCATAGGAGGTGGTCCTCTTCTATTATCCATTCCATTATACCTACAAAAATTTTCTATATGTCCTAGTTTGTTGTATTTGTAATGTGTAGGAAGTATTTTGTTCTATTTAATTTGCAGTTTACAAAACCTTGCAATGTGCCCAAGGTTATTACATTTGTAGCATGTGATCTTTATTGTTGATTCTTCTCTGATGTAATCTTTGTTCCTTCTAAACTGATCAGGTTTCTTGCATTCTTCTCTCTTGTGTCCATACAAATAGAAATTATAATAATAGCTAGTAAAGGTTCTGAAAGGGCCTTTACCTCTACAATCTATCTTCATATGTCCAAGTCTATTACATTCATAGAATCTACCTCTAAAAGGTTTGATCTAATCTCTAGGCTCTTCAAAAGTAGGTATTTCTTCAATCTTTGCTTCATGTGATTATTCATGAGTCTTAGAACATTCTCCTTCATTGTACTCAACTCAAATCATATCTCCTTTAGGTTTTTGTCTTTCTCTTTCTTCGTTAATCTTATCACTTCTCATATGAAGTTTCTCAATATGTAACTTAGCTTCAACAAGTTCTCCTTTAATGATCAGATTGTATTTCTCTATTTCTAGGAATTTTTCCTTGTAGTGATCAAGTTCAGTCTTCAGTTTTCCTATCTGCATGTTAACTCCTTTTAAGGTCTCTTCAACTTTGTATCTTTCATCCTTTTCATGTTGGATCTCTTTAGTGATAAAAAGATTAATTTCTTCTTTTTCCTACTCAAGATTCTTTAATTGGTCTAATGTATCATTCTCTGAATCCTCCTTAATCTTTTCCATATGGTATTGTCTCTGATTTATTTAAAGTTAAAGTTGTTCCTTTAGTTTCTTAATAAAACCTTCGGCTCTTCTTAATTTGAATTTCAATTCTCCATTCTCAGCCTTTTCTTTATCTAGGTCATCAAGTGTTGCTTCAAAGTTGTCTTACAAACTTTCATAATCCATTCTGATCTCCCTTAAGCTGTTAGAATTTCTCTCCAAGGGCCAATAGCTCTGATACCAATTGTTAGGATTGAGTAATACTGAGAGGGGGGTGAATCAGTAAATCAACACTTTAAATTGAACATAAACCAATTCCAAATAAACCATAAGATTGCAGAAATAAAAAGTACATAAGAAAATAACACACAACTCATAACACCATTATTTGTTTTTGAGGAAACCCTGGCCAAGGGAAATCCCGGTGGGGATGGTACCCACAAGCATGCACTAAATTATAATGTCCTTGTTAGGAGTGCTAGCTCTATTAGGAGTTGAGTATTACATAGTACATTTCATTTTAAAAGGAATATCAACCCTGTTAAAGGTATACAAAACCCTATTAGGGGTGTACTGAACTTAAAGCTCTTACAACCAATACTTCTGTTACAAAGATTTGTCAATGATGAACATAAATAAGCATCAGTTAGGCTTAGATAGTTCCAGTTGTAGCTCTCAATAACATCTGTCAACCTCTGATCTCGCATCTATCATTAATCATCTCTAACACCTCTATCACATCTTTACTTTACGGAATATTCTTCATATATATATATATATATATATATATATATATGTATGTATATATATATGTATGTATGTATGTATTCTATCATTCACTCAGCTCTTGAATAAAATAAAAAATAGAATTAATAATAATGAAAAGATTAAATACTAAGTCGGCAAAATTGTATTACCAAAGTGTAGGTAATCCACAATAACAATCCAAATTAGCACGTTTGGATTCTATCTTACACTCACTTAATCATCATGACTGTGCATATGCTCTATTTCACTGTTTGTATGTCTTCGCATAACTTTAAATCACTATAACTTACTGCGATCAACAAAAAAACACAAGAAACCTTAAATAAAGGTCATACATATCCCAAAATGTCTTCCTCTAAGCTTGCAAGTCATCAACTATCATATACTATCTTTGATGTCTGAAACAGTGCTGCTATTTTGTACTTCAGTTTCTATACTTAGTCATTTTCAGAATTGTATCTCCAAAATTGTACTTAACTCCAAGAGATCACTATATTAGATGTCTTTCCATAAATGAAAACCCTCAAGTGTCTCATATCACTCCAAAAACATCACTTTCCAACACTTCAATCCCACCATGATGGGGTCATAAATATATACACTATTGTCAAAGATGGGAAGACCATTGAGTTGCTACCTTTGGTTGAAAATGAAGAAGAATTCAAGCCCAAGGAGCCTCAAGTAATGTTGATGGAAAGAAAGGAGTTCTTGAAATAAGTGAAGGAAGAAGGAGAGTTATGTTTTTAATTGATCCTTGTTCCTAAGGAAAAGGTTGCGGATAATGTTGTTGAGGGAAAACATAATAGAGAAAGGTTGGTACCATATGAAGTCCAAGATCTACTAGACAAATACAAAGGGTTCATTTCTCAAGGAATTCCTAAATCACTTCCCCATAAAAGATATAAGTCACTTTATTGATTTGATCCCTGGAACAACACTACCAAATAAATCTGCATGTAAGCTAACCCCAAAACAAAATGAGGAGATGTCTAGACATATTGCAGAATTGCTTGATTCAGGGATGATTGGAAAAAGTCTCAGTCCTTGTGCAGTACCAGCAGTCCTTTCACCAAATAAGGAAGGTACTTGGAGGATTTGTATGTATTCAAGGGCCATTAAAAAAATCAAAATTAGGTAGAGGTTCCCAATCCCTAGAATAGAAGATCTTTTGGATTTCATGGGAGGTACTAAGTCTTTTTTTAAAGATTGATCTTAAGAGTGGGTACCATAAAATTATAATAAGACCTAGGGATGAATGGAAATATGATTTTAAAACTAATGAGGGCTTGTATGAATGGAAATTGATTCCCTTTGGCTTTTCAAATGCACCAACCATATTTATGAGGTTAACAAATGAGGTTCTAAGTGATTTCATTGAGAATTTTGTGATTGTGTATCTAGATGATATACTGATATTTAGCAGGAAAAAGGAAGAGCACCAACAACACCTAGAGATTTTTTTAAGGAGGTTAGATAAAAATAAATTAATGATAAATTTTAATAAGTGTTTGTTCATGCAGGAGGAGATCATATACTTGGGATTTTTTATCTCACAAGGTGAACTCAAGATGGATCAAGACAAGGTAAAGGCTATCCTAACTTGTCCCAAACCTATAAATTTGAATGATATTAGTATTTTTCATGGACTTGCAACCTTTTTATAGGAAGTTCATAAGAGGGTTTGGTCATATTTTTGCACCCATGTTGAGTACTATTAAAGGGGGTAAAAAATGTAAATTTATGTGGACAGAAGAAGCAAATGAATCTTTTGAAGTCCTTAAGAAGAAAGTAGTTTAACAACCAGTAATAGCCCTACCAAATTTCAATAAAGTGTTTCAAATAGGATATGATTTCATTCATGTGGCCATGGGGGTTCTATTGAGTCAAGAGGGGAGACCTATAGTATTATTTACTGAGAAATTTAATGAAGCTAAACAAAAATATTCGTCATATGATCTTGAAATGTATGCATTAGTACAATCATTAAAAAAATGGAGACATTATCTACTCCATAAGGAATTTGTGGTGTTCACTGATAACCAATCCCTAAGCTTCATTAAAATCCCATAAAAACTGAGTCATAGGAATATGAAGTGGGTAGAGACCCTACAATCTTTCACCTTCACATTGAAACACAAGAAATGGATATCTAATAAGGTTGTTGATGCACTAAGGAGGGTGCTTACTTTATTTCAGATACAGTTGGAAAGTGTGGATATTGATTCTCTAATAAGCATGTATGAAAATGATGAATATTTTGGTGAAGTGTATAAATATTTCTCTAACCTTGATGATAGGTACAATGTGGGTTTTTTTTACTATTTTTTGTAGGAAGGATTACTCTTCAAAGGGTGAAAACTTTGCATTCTAAACTATTCCATGAGGATGAACATAGTAAAGGAGAAACATAGTGGAGAAATGGTAGGGCACTATGGATTAGATAAGACTCTTGGGTTGGTAAGGAGATGTTATTTCTAGCCTAAAATGTAGGTAGTGTTGGAACTAGTTCAGTAACATGTGTTGATTATCAGTTTTTTTCATTGTTGTCAACATATGTTTCTAATGGAGATGGAACAAATTGGTTTCTACTTAGAAGTGTATGGGTACTATACAGATGTTTTATAGTATGAAAAGATGGGAAAGTGTTCATTAATGTATTTTGGTCTTATGTCTAAGATTAACTGGCTTAATATTGCAGATAGAATGAGTTACAATGGTTTCAGTGAAGACTGGGTACTAAATTGAGACAATGAACTATGACAGAGTTAGTCTATATTTTGGAGATATCTTTTATGCAAGCATGAGTTGTGACCTGTGATCTTGAGGCATGATACTAGACATATTGTAGATTCTTGGTTATGATTTTTGGGTCATTGTGTTGTTGATGTTGTTAGGTGAAGTGTGTGATCTTGCAGAGATCTATTTGAGGCCGACTAGTGAAGTGTAACATGTGGAAAAGATGACGAGCATGGATTTAGGATCCTAGAGTATATTTGGTGTACTGTAAATGTTGTTTACTTGTGTAGGCGACCATGTGTATCTTAGCAAGGGTTTATATTATTAATTTTACATTGGGGAAGTCTTAGCTGGTTGACCTAATCATCTATTGTAATAGGGTATAAAGGAGAAATCTTTTCTTGTTTAAAAGTGTGGTTTTAAGAAGAAAGGTGATAAGTGTGAATTATGGAAGCTGCGAGCTTGTGTCTGTTGGATGTACGAGCAGAGGTTGTGATTAAGGAACTTCATTGAGACTTGTCAAGATAGATAGTTACTATTAGACAGTTCATTGGATTGTATATTTCCATATACACTTTTATTTCAGATAGTGAGTCCTGAGGGTGGACATAACCTTATTTATGTAGTGTGCCTAGGAAGTGAGCCTTTCATTATTTCTAACTCTTAACAGGGTTTTTTCTCTAACAAGGAATTTTTACTGTAGTGCATTAATAAGCTCCTAGTAGGGATAAATATTTTAACAGGGATACTATACTCTCAGTACATTATTTTTGGGTGCTAATTCCCACTGGAGTTTACCTTTAACAAGGTTTCCTCGACAACAAAAGGATTATGTTATGGTGTTGTATTTACTGTCTTATAATTTGGATTAAAGTTTTATTTTATAAATTTTAATGTTTAATAATTTGTCTCACAAATGATTCACCACCCCCCCCCCNTTTCCTCGACAACAAAAGGATTATGTTATGGTGTTGTATTTACTGTCTTATAATTTGGATTAAAGTTTTATTTTATAAATTTTAATGTTTAATAATTTGTCTCACAAATGATTCACCACCCCCCCCACCCCCCCACTGTAAGTTGTGTTGGTGGAATGTTATTCCTAAAAATTAGTATCAGAGATTTTGGTCCTCTGAGAGAAAGTTTAACAGCTTGAGGTGGTCTTTAAGATGAAATTCTATAGGAAGGAAAGTCTGAAGATGCTAAAAACTTTGACAGTTGGAAGAACAAGATGAGAACACATATGTTATGTTTGGGTATTGACTACTGGATGATTACAAAGAAAGAAGAGAAGATCAAAACTGAAGATGAATTAGACCATGTTGTTAGGATTGGATAATACTGAGAGGGGGGTGAATCAGTATTGTAAAGGTTAATTAAATTCTTCAACCACTTGAACATTAACCATACAATTTTAGTAAAGGAAAGAACATAAAAAAATAACACAGAACTCATAACACCATGATTTGTTTACGAGGAAACCCTAGCCAAGGGAAAACCCTGGTGGGGATGAAACCCACAAGCATGCACTAAAGTATAATGTCCCTGTTAGGAGACCTAGCCTTGTTAGGAGCTGAATATTACATAGTACATTTCCTTGTTAAAGGAATAACAACCCTGTTAAAGGTTCACAACACCCTATTAGGGACCAATGAGCTTACAACTCTTACAATGTAATTTTGTTATAAAAGGTTCTCAGTGATGAACAAAAATAAGCATCACAAATGCTTTGATAGTTCCTTTATAGATTTTCCATTCTCTGCTCTGTCATTTGCATGTCTGCTCTGCATATCCTTTACTTTCTTACTACACACAATCTTTCCCAAAAACATCTTACATATATATCTTTTTAACTTTACAAGGTCGTCTCTCAGAATAAATATTACAAACAGTACTAAGTCGACCTTCAATACAAAATACAATTAATATAGTAAACATTAAATGTATATTCGGTGCTCTTGCATAGTCAAAGTGTAGACTATAAACAACAAAAATATGTCTTAGATTTCTTGGGGTCCAAGTCTTTCTCCTTTATTCTTCGCTTCTATCCAACTGCTCTGTGTTGTTGTTCTCTATTGTCTATCAGTCTTCAAATCCTCATAACTCTCCGTACAGTTATCCAAAACCAAATCAATCTTAGGTGTATGCCAAAAACACTCCATACTATCTTCCACTAAGCTCACATGTCTTACTTGGTCGATCTCTATCTTCGACATCCAAAATAATAGTGTAGCTTCATTTTTGTACTTAGTCAATTTTGGACATACCAAAACTTAACTTCAAAATAATCGATCTTAAACCTAGATGTGTTTCCATAAATGACAACCAAAAAGTGAATCACATTACCCAAATTTATCACTTTCCAACAATCTCTCCCTTTGGCATTGATGGAAACACTTAACAAAAAAAAAGTACTAAGTGTTCCAACAAAAAAAAAATTGTCTCCACTTCTTCTCCTCATCATTTTCATTTCTTTTCTTCATATATATATATATATATTTTTGTTCTCTCTTCTCTTCTTCATTCATTTTTTTTTTCTCTCTTCTCTTCTCTCCCTTTGACAACAATGACAAAGGTGCATACAAATAAGTATCACTTCTTGATCACAAGTTTTAGAGTGTCTTGGAAGGAATCTTCCGAAATCTTCACTTCAAAGCTCCATGTCTTAAAAAAAATCTGACTTATATGAATCAATCCATTCAATGCAAAAGATGTAGTTTCAGCATTCTTCAAGTCTGTGGGTAAGCCTTTAGCCAATGAATCTGTAGTATTTTCTAAATCTGTCAGATGTGCCTCAAGTATTGATAGCTTCAGAGTAATGAAGTTCCTTAGAAAATTGAATTTGTTTAGTACTCTCTCCTTCTCATTCTCTAGTACATTGATCTTAGCTAATATCCTTGTCACTTTTGTGTCTAACTCTGTAGTGGTCTATGAAGATGTTTCACAACCATCCATTAACCTGTTCAAAGTTGCCCTTTCCTTGCCAATAACATCTTCAACATTCTGAATGTGTTTGATAGGATTCATGCTATAACCAAATAACTTTATCCCATGTGTAATATAGTTCTTTGCATTTATCAGACAAGTTTTCACAACTCCTAAGTCCCATGAGATGGAATTGCATACTTTTATCAGATTCTTCTCTTCAAGTGTTTTCTCCTCTTTCTCCTCTGCAGTCTTCATCAAATTTTCAAAATGGCCATCAAACTCATCAAGTGTGACTTTCAAGTTCTCAATATCATCTTTGTTATGGAATACTAAGGGTACTGGAAGCAATTTATTCACAGTATCAATAGATCTTGAGATCACCTTTGTTTTCTTATCTTCTTTCTGTAGTGATTTTTCCTTTGCTTTGTTCAGTATGGTGAATGCCAGTTTCACCAATTCATCTTCATCCATGTTATCGACATTTACATTACTACTTGCCAACAATAAGCTAGATGGTAAAGTTACCTCTTCCTTCTCATCTTCTTTTTTCTCAGTCTTATGTCCTTCATCCTCTTTGTTCTCATCTTCCTTATTCTCCTCTTCCTTCTTAGGTTCATTAGCAATAGAAGTTTCCATGGTTCTTGCAAAAGGGTCCTTCTCATCTTGTGAGGGGTCTAGTGTTACTGCCACACCAAAAACATAGAAATTGATAGTAGTGTCTTCTTTACTCTCTTCATCATTAGTCTTTGTGTCCTTTGTGTTTTCATCCATTCCCAATTGTGTAGGTAAATCTATCTTAGGAGGTTGGGGCTTGACAAACGTAGTTCTCAACAGTATCTTCTCAAGTGCCTTCTGAGTTTCCTCAGTCACTTCATCATATTTCCTCGCCATTATCTTTAGTAATCTTGTCTTTGTCCTCAACAGGGGTTTCAATTCTTTGACTATAGTATCTCACTCTTGTACAAATAACACAGGTAGCATGTCATCAATCTCTTCATTTCTAATTTGATCATCTTCAATTTGTGCCAAAAAAAAATTTATTTCCGATTTTGTATACAAATTTGAGGGTATGCTTCCTTCAACTTCCAAAAGTGTCTTCTTGAAACTAAGCATGTGTTCTATCACAATGTCTTCAATTTTTAGTTTATCTACTTCTTCATATCTATCATAATATTTATCAATTGAGACCAATTTTCCTTGTTCAATTTCTCTTTTCTCTAGCATTTTAATGTCAGGTTTCCATGCTTTATTCTTTTCATTTCTCTTCTCTTCTTCCTCGGATGTGCTCTTCTCTTTTGTCTACATACATGATCTAGTTACTCTAGGAGTAACTTCCTTCGCTTGTTCTGCCTGCTGCTATGGTGGAGGTGTGTTATCAACCATAATTACTTCAGGGGTGAAATGGGCATTAGTGCTTCCACTAGCTACTCCAAGGGATCTATCTGCCATCTTCTTCTTCATATCTTTTATTCCTTCCTTAGATATACCAGCCTTTACTCCACAATCATGAATAAGATTAGCAATCTTTCTCTTCCTCTATCCTCTATACTGTTCTTCTCTTAATTTCTCTGACTTCTCCTCATATGTTCCCCATCTCTCTTCTGATGTATCAACTTCTGATGCAAGAATATGTTCTAATTGCATGGTGAGTACTTTGAAACTCACTTCATAACCCATAGGTTAACACCATTTCTTTCTAGGGGTCACTGCCTCAAAACATACATAGTCTGTTTCAACCATAAAACAAATTGTCTCCTTGTATTTCTCAACAGTGTCCTCATGTAGTCTGTATCTACTCTTCATTTTTCTTTGTAGAATTTTGATCATTGCAAACAGTTCTCCATCTACCCAAGTAGTGTTCTGTCTCTTGTAACTCTGTGAAATCAAAATACTAGTGTGAACTCCAATTTTCCATCCACTAGGGTGTAGACCAGGAAAATTATGTTTAATATGAATGAACATGTGTACCAATAATGATCCAAATCTGAAGGTTTTCATTCTGTCTTTCTTTACAAGTTTAACATTCTCAAAGAATTGTTGTGCCAATACCTCGCATAGGTTGTAATGTGTGTTTTCTTTTACCAATCTCCATGCCATCATAATAACTCCAGCTGATACTAAATTAGGTCTGTTGCTATAGAAATTTTTTTAACCAAGTATCATTGCAATCAACCTTACATCTTGTTGAAAAATATCATTTACAGTCATTTCCCTTCTGTCCCATTTTGAGTTTGTTAGGGTTTCAACTTCCTTCTTAACATGCTTCTCTGCAATAGGTACAACTCTAGTGTTATCTAAACTAGTAATCTCATGAATTAGGTCACTGCATATCTTCACAGGTTGGCTACCAATCCATATGAATTGGTCATGAACCTTGCTCATAAGTATTTTAAACCATTCATTCTCATCGAAGTCGCACAATTCCATAATCTTCATTATACTTAATTTACTGATATGTTTCCATTCTTCCTTCATGACTTTATTTTCAGTCATATCTTCGATTTTAGTGAGTATATCATCCTCTCCTAATGTGTCATACTTACAATGTATGTAATCCCTAATATCTTCAACATGCATTACACCATGTGGGGTCTATGAAAATTCTCCTTCCAGATCCTCTTCACACGACTTATTTGGATGTTTCTTGAATTTGTATCTAGGATGATCAACAACATCGAAAATCATAGGTACATCCATAGCTTAGATAATGTAGAATACCTTTCACACATGGAAATCTGAGTTTATGCTACGATCGATCATGCACGACAGGTGTAGAAATATTTGAATACTTCTCTCTGATCTCCTTAGCTCGCTCCTTGTCAAATGATAGCAAAATAGATCATAACACGGTGCTTTATACAAGTTAGGTTATGACTTTTCTTTTTCACTCCAAACTGTCTGGTCGACTGCTAAATCTTGTGATCAAAATATACAAGTCAGGTGATGATGCACTCTTAGATATATGATCCATAATGTCAGCTCAACATATTCCCAAGCTCGCATGATCTCACTACATGATTTGCGGGGCAGGATAAATTCTGATGTGTTGCATTTAATGCTTCCCTAAGGCCATGATCGGTCGATTAGGTTGATTCTATCTTGCTACCTTCAGGAAAAGATCCAGTAGCATCTACTAACTCTCCCTAAACTGATGTCTCACTAGTTTCTTTAATCTTCCATATCTTACCACTATTTTTGTCTTCTTCTTTCTTAAAACAATTTTCAAAATCATTCTTCACATCCACAATACTCTTCCCAGTATCATTTCCATTCTTTTGTGAATTCATAGGAGGTGGTGTTCTTCTATTATCTACTCCATTATACCTGCAAAACTTTACTATATGTCTTAGATTATTGCATTTGAAACATATAGGAGGTCTTCTTTCTTGATTAAGTTGTAACTTACAAAACATTGCAATATGCCCAATGTTATTAAATTTGTAGCATGTAGGTTTCATTGTAGGTTCTCTTCCATTGTCTTGTCTATAACTGTGCATGCTAAATGTGGGCCTCTGATTTAGCAGAACACTTCAACATAGTCATTGCTCTTCAACTGCATACAGGAATGAATATCGATTCATTCACCCTGCATGTCTGGAAGAATCGACCTGTTGCCTCCTAGTAGGCAGGAGTATGAGCTTGCTCTCAGATCATCGCAAGCTCAGTGACTACACACTAACCTAAATGAAGGATTTAAATCTATGATAATGCCAGTAAAATGATTAATCTAAATGCAAGTGCAGTTTGTTGTTCATTCAAAACTAATAAAGATCCAGTTTTAGAGCACCAATTAAAGTGTGTAAGATTGATTTTAAAACACCAATTGAAATGTGCTCTAAGATTTAGATTGCATGATTAACATTAAAACAACAATAAAAGCTATGCTAAGAATGCAAGAAGGTAAGACGAAAATGCAGCATAATAACTTTAGCAAAAATTAGGA
>MU223845.1:2739490-2757986 GCA_018584345.1 Thuja plicata
GGTCCTGTTGACCAAGATTGACCAAAAGTAAGATACATGGATTGATGAGAAGAAAAGCATGAGAGATTTCTATTGGTTGTGCAAGTGGTCAAATTCAGATTTTGATTTCGATCCTGAAAATAGAATCCAGACAGTTGATTGAGCAAGGGGTGTCATGACCGCTTGACAATGAGAAGATTGATCGATAAGAATCTCAAATCCTTCACATTGGAGAGAGATAAAGTTATTATGCTGATTTCATCACTATGCAGATGTAGATGCAGATGCAAGACTAACATGAATGCAACCTAAGGTGTAGTCACTGAGCTTTAGCATTGAAAATTTTTATCATTGAGCGTTTTTGGAACATCAGAGTCGATACAATCCTTACTGGTGCCACTGCGACCATAAGAATATGAATATGACTTTCATCGGATAAGTTATGGGAAACTAACGTAAGCATTGACTTTCATCGGATAAGTTATGGGAAACTAACGTAAGCATCGAGGTACAACAACCAAGATGACCTGAACGTTGTTTCCAATTTTGATAGGGCAAGAGCACACCAGTATCGAGGCATTCAAAGTCAAGATAACCATGAGTGCGCACTTGTGTAAACAAACAAAGAAATAACAAACAAGGAGATAGTTCCGACCTCACCTTGGCGTACAAATAAAGAGGATCGAGGGATGTGAGGCTTGTCCGCCTTAATGCAGGAGCTCTTACCACATACAGCCTATTTATTTGACGTTGTCAGATCATCGAGACCACACCAACAAGCAGTAGACAAAGAAAATATTAATGAAATCAATGAGAACAGGAAGCATACAAATAGAAGTTCAACATACTTCAGCTAGTTCCAAAGTTTTCAGATGTGTATAGGTATAGGGTGTTGAGAAACACCGTTGTGCTTGTGAGTGCTTTGTGTTTGATTACTATCGATCTGTTGTTTACTTCTAAGATATCCAATGTGTGTTAAGAAACACAAATGTGTCCAAAGATAGTGTTAAGAAACACTATTGATTGTGGTGTTGAGAAACACCTGTTTGCGTCAGTAGTGAGTTGTCCTTTAGAAATGACAAGATTACTGACTCTGGTGTAATCCAAGGATGCGACCAAAGTTGGGGACCCCTACCCCAAGTAGAAAAACAGCGATAACTAACTTGACTCATACTGCGAGGACAAATCTGATTTGATTGCCCCCAGGTTATGACTCTGGATCAGTTTCAAGCCAGGAGGGTTCTCAAAAGAACTAGAGTGTCACGAAAGTGACTGAAAGCTATGTAAAAACTAAATCAAATGATTGATGCCAAGATTGAGCATTTATAGATGGAGCATTCATCAATCAAGTCACTGCTGGTGTGAAGTTTCTCAATATGTTTCTTTGCTTCAGTAAGTTCACCTTTCACAATCTGATTGTATTTCGCTAGTTCCAAGTATTTGTTCTTGTAGTTTTCAGCTTCATCTTTCATTTGATTCAATGCATTGTTCAAGCTTTCTTCAGCTTTCTTCTTAGCATCCTCTTGTATCTGCATTTCTCTAGCCATATTCTTGTTCTCAAGCTTCAGAGTCTCAATCTCTTCTTTCAGTTGCTTCACCTAATCTAAATTGTCCTCATCTGAATCTTCTTTTATCTGAACCACAAGATCTTCTCTCTGACTTCTGGAAAGTTCAAGCTATTCTTTCAGTTTCTTTATTAATTTCTTAGCTCTTCGGAGGTTGAACTTCAATTCTCCATTTTCTGCTTTAGCATTGTCAAGATCTTCAAGTGCAGCTTCAAAGTTCTCCTGCAAACCATTTAAATCCATTCTGATCTCTCTCAAGCTATTAGGCTTTCCCTCCAAGGGCCAAAATCTCTGATACTAATTGTTAGGATTGGATAATACTAAGAGGGGGGGTGAATCAGTATTATAAAAGCTAATTAAATTCTTCAACCACTTGAACATTAACCATACAATTGCAGTAAAGGAAAGAACATAAAAAAATAACACAAAACTCATAACACCATGATTTGTTTATGAGGAAACCCTGGCCAAGGGAAAACCCTGATGGGGATGATACCCACAAGCATGCACTAAAGTATAATGTCCCTGTTAGGAGACCTAGACCTATTAGGAGCTGAATATTACATAGTACATTTCCTTGTTAAAGGAATAACAACCCTGTTAAAGGTCACAACACCTTGTTAGGCCAATGAGCTTACATCTCTTACAATGTAATTCTATTACAAAAGGTTCTCAATGATGAACAAAAACAAGCATCACAAATGCTTTGATAGTTCCTTTATAGCTCTACCATTCTCTGCTTTGCCATTCGCATGCCTGCTCGCCTGCTCTGCATATTCTTTACTTGCTTACTACACACAATCTTTAACAAAAAGATCTTACATATATATTTTTTTAACTTTACAAAGTTGGCTCTCAGAATAAATATTACAAATAGTACTAAGTCGACCTTCAATACAAAATACAATTAATATAGTAAACATTAAATGTATAGTCGGCGCTCTTGCATAGTCAAATTGTATACTATCAACAACAAAAATGTCTTTGATTTCCTGGTGTCCAAGTCTTTCTCCTTTATTCTTTGCTTCTATCCAGCTGCTCTGTGTCGTTGTTCTCTGCTGTCTATCAGTCTTTAAATCCTTATAACTCTTTGTACAATTATCCAAAAATAAGTCGATCTTAGGTGTATGCCATAAATACTCCATACTATCTTCCACTAAGCTCACATGTCTTACTTCATTGATCTCTGTCTTTGTCATCCAAAAAAATACTGTAGCTCTGTTTCTGTACTTTGTCAATTTTGGACATACCAAAACTTAAATTCAAAACAATTGATCTTAAACCTAGATGTGTTTCCATAAATGACAACCAAAAAGTGAAGCACATTACCCAAATTGATCACTTGCCAACATGTGTTACTGAAGATGAGAAGATTTTTTCTTGTAATATGGTTACAAGGGAAGCATTGATTAGTGCATTCTCTAAAGGTGAATTTAAATAAGTTAAGGACTTGGATTTAGCGCATAAGATTGAGTCAAGATTGGAAGCATTATATGAAGGAGATGGGTTTACTAAGCAAGAAAAGTTACAAAACTGGAAGGAAAAGATGGAAAATTTAATAATGAGAGAGGATGAAAAATTTAGGGCATATGTACAGAGGATTACTGAAGTATTTATTGGAATTATAAACTCTAGATGTACATATAGCAAAGAGGAAGTGATTGCAAAGATTCTGAAAATGTTGACACTTGTTTACAAAACTAAAGTGCAAGTGGTAGAGGAGATTATACCTTTTACATCAAACTTTAACAGAGATATTTTGATTGAAAAATTAACTACCTTTGAGGCTGCAGAGCTTGGAGATTTGTTACCTAAGGCAGAATTATAATTCAAGGTAACTGTACATAATGATAAAAGAGCTTCATCTAGTCTAGTGATAAATAACATAAATGATCTAAAGGAAGAGCTTGGATATTATGCTGATGAATGGGAGAAAATATAGGAGGAATAAAGGAAGTTAGATGAAATTGTTTCTCTGATCACAAGGAGACAAAAGAGAGGTAAGGGTAAGTTTGAAGGCAAGATACTCCTGAAATGTTTTTCATGTAAAAAAATAGGTCATTTTGTATCTATATGTCATACAAGGGTTCCTAAACATAAATTTAAGTTTCACGGACCTAGCTATTCAAAGGATAGAAGAATATTACTATGCTAGTGAAGGTATTTCAGATGATGGTGTTGATTATTATGAAATTGGATTTATTTCTATTAAGGATGATGAACCTATTCATGAAGAAAAATCCCTAGCATATCATGTTGAAAATACATCTGAATAGATTATAGACAGTGGTTGTTCACATCATATGACTGGTGATAGAAACAAATTTGTTAAGCTAAATAAGTATGATGGTGGTGTAGTGAGATTTGGTGATAACACATCTAAGTTTATTATTGAAGTTGGATCTATTTCTCTGGATGGAAAGACTAATATTGATGATGTACTACTTTTTGATGGACTTAAACACAATTTGTTAAGTGTTGGACAGCTAGTTGACAAGGGTTATCAATTGAATTTCTTTGATTGGAAATGTTCTATCAGCAATAAGATAGGAAAATTGATCACATCTGGTACCAAATCAAGAGGTAATGTATTTGAATTGAATACTTCTGAGGCTTCCTATTTTTTTATGAAGATTGATAATAGTTGGTTATGGCACATAAGATTTTGTCATGTGAATTTTGACAATATTGTAAAGGCAAGTATGGTGAATGTTGTTAGAGACCTACCAAAGATTTTAAAACCATATAACACTATGTGTAGAGAATGTCTATTAGGGAAATAGACTAGAAGTGATTTTCAAAAAATATCATATTCAGCTAAAGGAAAGTTAGATCTGGTGCATACAGATCTGTGTGGCCCTACGAGAACAAGATCTTATTATGGAGAAAGGTATTTTATACTTTTTGTCAATAATTTTTCTAGAATGGTGTGGGTTTATTTTCTTAGGGAAAAGTCTGAGGCTTTTGATAAGTTCAATATTTTTAAAGATAAAGTTGAGAATGAATCTGGATTCAAGATAAGATGTTCGAGATCGAATAGAGGTGGTGAATTTACTTCAGACATATTTAATAACTACTACAAAGAGCATGAAATTATGATGTGTAAATGTTGTTCTTGTAAGAATCTGCACACAAACACTTAATAAAACATTACTTTAACATGTTAGCTTCAAAGTATTCAACAAATAAGGATGTTAAAATTGTTCTATTGCTTCCTAGCTAGAAGATTTACAAGAATTAAATGATTTGATCTCATATTTAAGCATAAATCAAAGTAAATTGATAATCTAGGATGGAAGATTAGTAAGAAAATGCCTAAAATGCATAGAATTTAGTCCAATTAAGCTCCATTATGAATGAAAATGCATGAATTGAAACTAAGAAAATAAAATAGATTAAGCTTTTAGCAATTGAAAACAATTTATGAAATGAAATTGGCATTATGCACTTATTTTGACATTAATCTATATGAAAATGAGCTTAGAAGGGTTGCATTTGTAGAGTTTTCATGGAGGGAAAACAAAATTAAAATTAAAATTTGAATTTGATGGTTGAGATGAATCCATGGAGGGATAGTTAATATTGATTCTCACTTGATCCATGTGATCACTCCTCATTGGATATGCCCCCTTGGATTCAAAATGGACATGAGTTTGATTGATTTTGATGAAAAAAAGCATCCGGATGAGAAGGATAATCTAGGAATGGATATTTTGATTCCAATAGAAAAGATAGTGGAGATATGATGTATCTCATGGAAAATATTTGGATATACGATGACATTCTCTTGTATTGATCTCGTGACATTTTATCACTGATGTTTTTATATGCAGTCTTATGAGATGATTATGCTATTGATTCATTTTACTTTATTTCTTTATGCTATGGATGCACTTATTTTTGTAGTTTTTGATGCACACATGATGTTAGATTAATGCTATGAATTCACATGTAAAGGATTTGATGATAGTTAATGAAATGCAAATTGTTATAAAATGCAAATGATTATTTTTGTTTCAGTGATAAAATGTTCAGTCATAAGAGAATTGATATCTTTGTTGATGTGTGTATATGTTTTCATTTCCCTCTTTTAGAATGATGTTAATGCAACCCTTCATAGCTTTAGTTCCATATAATGAAATGAAAGATATAAAATGAAATGCAACTTCCATCCTTGTCATTATTTTATGCTTTTATTTCATCATTGATCTTTAGCGGACCCACGTAGATACAACCAACACTGATACCCAATGATCATGTTAATATGAATATCTTTTCCTCAGATTCAAGTGTGCATAATCATCACTGATTATCAGGTGATCATGATAATATGAATACCACTTTGTTTCATATGTATGACTTATTACAACCATTATTGACAATTACTTTATAATAATGATATGAATACTAAAAGGTCAATTTTAATATTGCACTTTTGACACAAGCATCAAGATATAATAGATCATGATGTCCTAAGTACCATTAGCTTTAAAAATAAGCAAACAAATAAAATATCATAATCCTTCTCTGATCTTATAGTACATCGACTCATGGAAGTTATCAAGATATATGACAATCATCAAGTGAAAAGATAACAATCATGTCTAACATAGGTGTTTGCTTTGGTCTCAGAATCAAAGCCTTTCATGTAGCTTTGATTTTGTCATCATAAACCATGTCAAAAACCAATGTAGATCACAAGAAATAATCAAAGAAAAATAGCATGCCCCCTGTCCTAGCGTTTCTATCATGAAGCATCATTGAAACACTCAAGGGAATAGATCATCAAAAATCAACAAAGATACAGTAAAAAAGAATAAGAGCAAAACCCTAACTTCTTCCTTGTTTCTCTTATTTTGAAAACATCATAGAGTTACTTAGAATTTAGAATGCTTGAAAACATATCACATGACTAATCATTTCAGTGCTTGAGTATTGATTGAGAGATTTGGGATTTTTGCGATTAGTTGATGAAAATATTAGCAGTTCATTGATGTGATATGATCGGTCATATTGAGAAATACCTTTGGTTGGTTGGTGGTTTTAAGAAATACTATTTGTTAGATCTAGTGGTATTAAGAAATAAAATTATTTTTGATGAATTGAATGATCCCTTAGAAAAATATAAGATTGGATTCCAAGCCATGGTAGATTAAGGAATATTTGAAGCAGAGGCTGGGATTTCAGTTTTGTTGTTATGGGCCAAGAGGTTTGAAGTGCTCACTGAAGAGATACTTGAGCATTGATAGACGAAATAGCGAGCTAACAAGTGGTGCCTATTTACTAGGTTTTCACCACTCGTAGGAATGCTATTTTTGCTACCAAAGTGCTTGTTTACTAGGTTTTCACCAAGGCAAAAAAATTTTGGTTTTTTTGTTCTTTTCTCTTTTTTATTTTTTTTTATGTTGTCCAAGTGCCTGGTTTCCAAGTTTTCACCAGGACAGTCATTTTTCAGATTCTTTTCTTCTTTTTAAGATTATTTCAGGACTTTTTCTGTTGTTTTTGAGCTTTTGTAGAAACCTTTTCACTGTTTTTGATCTTTTCTAGAAACTTTTCCACTGTACAAAGATTTACATACCACAATCTAGGCATAGAATCTTTTCAGATGATTAGTATTGATAGGATTAGGAAGTGTATCTCCCTCTATGGTAGCTAATTGATAAGATCCAGATCCAAATACTGATGTAATAATAAAAGGTCCTAACAAATTAGGTTCAAATTTCCCCTTCTTTTTCTTGTGTTGTTGACTCTTAGGATTTTCTCGTAGCACTAGATCGCCTACTTGAAATTCACGAGGCTTAAAATTTTTGTTATACCCCTTAGCCATTCTCTTTGGATAGCCTTGTAGATGTTCAAAGGGATCTTGATGCCTTTCCGCAAGCAACTCTAAGTGTTGAAGCCGTGAAACTCTGTAGTCATCATCAGTAATCAATCATCTCAGAGAGACCCTCAAAGAATGTATTTCTACCTTAATTGGAAGAACTGCTTCCACTCCATAAACCAAGCAATAAGATGTAGCTCCCATTGGTGTTCTTATACTTGTTATGTAGGCCCATAAAGCCGGATTGATTTGAACATGCCAGTCTGTACCAGAATCATTAACTATGCAAATCAGAATCTTGAGAATGTTTTTGTTGCTCTGCTCTGCTTGTCCATTACATTGAGGATAATAGATAGAGTAAAAATGTTGAGTTATTTGTAATTTGTTACACAATTGCTACATCCTTGTTTTTGAACCGCCTGCCATTATTTGTCACAATTGACGAAGGAAGACTATACCAAGAAATGACATATTTTAGGATAAACAATGAGATTTGTTTTCCTATTGTTGTGATCAAAGGAATAGAATCAACCCATTTAGCAAAATAATTTGTTTCTGTTATAATGAAATTGTGTCCATTAGAGGATGAGGGATATATGTGACCAAAAGCCCACTACTGAAAAGGCCAGTGTGTAATGAATGGTAAAAATTCTCTTTTTGGTGCATGCATAAGATTGCCATGTATTTGAAACTTGCAAGATTTTATAAATTTGATAGCATCTTTCTCCATCGTGGGCCAATAGTAACCAATATGGAGGATTTTCTTAGCTAAGGCAATTCCATTAGAATGTGATCGAAAAATACCTTCATGGACTTCATGTAAAGCATTGTTTGATTCTTCATGATCTAAACATCGTAGTAAAGTACCATGAAAACCTCGTCGATACAAATTATTTGCAACAATCACATGTTTAGAGGCTTGGCGGATAAGGTTTCATTTTTTTATTCTTGGATATGTCTTCTGGTAAGGTATTGGTTTCAAGATAAGTATAGATAGGTCCATAATGAGGGGAATCACAACCTACAAGTTGGCATACTAGCTTGGAGTCAGGGAAATCATAGGATGGATAGGATAACTCTTCCACTAGGAATTCATAACTCTCTTGATTATCTAACATTCATAGAAGAGATGTGAGATTAGCCATTGCATCGACCACTTGGTTGTGTGATCTAGGAATTTTTTCAAATGTAATACCCATAAATTACTTCTTCAAGTCATCCACCATGTTTTTGTATGGCACGATCTTATCATCCTTGGTCTGATACTCATTATTGATTTGATTTATAACAAGCTGAGAACCACCATAGATATGTAGAGCTGTGATTTTCCATTATAATGCCATTTTCAAACCATTTACCAAGGCTTCATATTCAACAATATTATTGGTAAAAGGAAACAAAATCTTGTATGCTTAAGGAACAAAGTACCCTTGAGGTGAGATAAAAACTATGTTGGCGTCAAATCCTTGATGCGTGAAAGATCCATAAAAGTACATCCTCCATGTGTGTTTTGTGATCATAAGAATCTATTCATCTAGGAACTCAATGTTTAGAGGAGCGTCGCCTAGTAATGGTGCATCAACTAGGTGATCTGTAATGATTTGGCCTTTGATGGGTTTTCTTTCAACATACTCAATATCAAATTCATTGAGTATCATCACCCATTTTTCTAGTTGACTTGTTAATGTTGCTTTGCTCAACAAATATTTTAGGGAATCAATTTAAGCCACCAACTTGATTGAATGTTCCATCATATAATGTCATAATTTTTGAGATGAAAATATGATGCAAAGTGGACAACTGGAAGCCTTAATGTGACCCAAATAGGGCAATGTACCCTAGATCACCAAACTAGGAAGCCAAAATGCTTGACACTTATCACAAGTGTGTAAGGAGACTTGGTAAGGTTATCAAAACCCTAAAAACCCCAAGGGTAAGCTAATCACTAGGTTTCACCAATCCCCCAAGACCAACTACCTAGGTTGGCCCTTCAAGCAAATGACCTTGATTCACAATAACAACCCCAAAATGACATATAGGACCAGGGGTGACCTAATCTTGTGGAGGTGGTCTATTTAGGTCCCTATCTCTTAGTTCCAATGGTTATTTCACTCAAATTCAATCCATATACCCCGGTTACTTCACAAACCCAAGGTTATGCTTATAGCCTTTTTCAGAAGGAAATTTGATCTCACTTGAGATTGTCCCACATAACCTTATGAACTGGTTGGGGTTTCAGATACCCTTTATGGCCAAGGACTTAGGACTTAAGCTTTGGAACTTGGGATTGAGAGGAAGGTAGAAAGATACACCAAACTGCTTCATCGATTAGCCTTAATTAGGCCAACATTTACACTACAAGTGTCTTCTAGATACATCCAATGCCCAAACTGACTATTGGATCATCTGAGGGTGTGCACAAATGAATCTTCCTCTAACTTAGATATTTTTTTCAATCCCCAAATAGAAGTTATGACTGCTGTCCTAAATCAGGATAGGTGCATACATATGAATATACACCTAGGGCATCACTCCATTCCCATTTCCCTGCAAATTGAAGAACCTATCTTGTAGAATATTTAAAAGCATCCTAAGAAAAATCTTTCCACCAAGGTTCATTAATTTCTTATGGTGGAAAGTGAAGATACACCCAATTTCCTAAGAAACCTTGAATTAGGGCCTACAATTCAGGCAGTGAGTTTGAAAATTGGATAACTTTCAAACCAATATTGATCAGCACATGAGACCAAAACCAAATGGAAGTATATTCATACCCCTCACTCTTGGTGTCAAACTCACATGCTCCTCTATTTGTACCCGGCCATACACGATGACTATTTCCTTCAAAATGCAAGAAAATGGTTACTTTTATTGATTTTCAAATATCAACTTACATCATCAGCCTACCACCCACTTGAAAGGGATATTTTAGGCACTCCCAATAGTTACATGACAAGTTTGAACTGACTTGACCATTTGGGAGTTTGTTTTTAAAAATTTGTTAAGTTTGCTCAAAAGTTGCATGACAACTTTTGAGCAATTTTTACATTTTTTGCAATTTTGCTAATCTAAAGACCAAATTTGGTCAAGATGTTATTTAGGTGATCGATAGTGAATCCTAACACTAAAAAATTAAAAAAAAAACTTTTTCTACGTTTTGGGATCATAAATGACTCATAGTGACCCAAGGGCTCATATTGTGCCAATCTTAGTACTATGGCCTTACATGGTGATCCAATGGCTAACCCTAGTGTCTTAACATTTGTAAAGGCCTCTTAGGACCTTGAAGGAACCTCTAGGGTCCATAGAAACATTTGATTTAGTTTGGGTTCTCCTGCACTAAAATACTAGTACTAGGAAATCTTTTTCAATAGGTGTGTAGTTAAGTTTAGATTGCACCAATGTTTTTCTGATGTAATAAATTAATTTTTCTTTCCCCTTCTCATCATGTTGTGCCAATAATGCTCCCAGTGAGGTATCAGTTGCTAAACCATATATTAATCATGGTTTTGTCATAATAGGAGCCATCAAGATAAGTGGGTTCGTCAAGTATTGTTTTAGTTGATCAAATGTTGTCTCACATGCTTCATCCCATTTTAATGTGACCCCTTGTGCATGAGCTTTGTGAATGGTTGTGCTTTGTCAGCCAATTGAGAATTGAATCTTCATATCAATTGTAGCTTTCCTTGCAATGATATTACTTGACTAATATTTTTAGGAGGCATCTCTATGATGGATTTCACTTTTTCAGGATCGACTTCAATTCCTTTAGCCTAAACAATGTACCCTAACAATTTTCCTGAGGTTACTCCAAATGCACACTTTTTTTTGGATTTAATCAAAGCATCAATTGGTCCATTCTACCCAAGATTGTTCCTAAATTAGAAAGATGATCTTTTCTTTGTCGATATTTTCCTAGAGTATCATCCTAATAATCTTCCATGTTCTTATGCATCATGTCATAAAAAAAACATTTTCATTGCACGTTGATATGTTTCCCCTACATTCTTTAGTCCAAGAGCATGACATTCTAGCAGAAAGTAGCCCATGGGCAAGTGAAAGTTGTTTTGTCTTGATCTTTAGGAGCAATTTTGATTTGATTATAGCCAGAGAATACATCCATTAGTGATAACATTTTATACCTCGTTGTGAGATCCACAATGACATATATTCTTGGTAGAGGGAAGTCATCTTTAGGGCATGCTTTATTGACAGCTCGAAACTTAGTGCAACAATGAATAGAATTGTCAAGTTTAGAAACTGGAACAATGTCAGATATCCATTCTGCATATGCGATAGCTTTAATGAATCCTTCTTTCAATAGCTTTTCCAGTTATGTTTTTACCAATAGAGAAATATGTGGATGCATCTTCCTAAGTTTTTTCTTCACTGGATTCACTCCAAGAGCCATAGATAAATGATGCATGATTAGATCAGTGTCAAGTCCATGCATATTAAAATAAGACCATGCGAAGTTTATCTTTTTTTCTTGGAAAAAATAGATGAATGATTTCTTTTCTTCTTTAGATAGTGATTGAGCAATATGAATGATCTGTGGCTTCTCCTGTGTACCAATATTAATTGGTTGAGTAGGTTCAATGAGCACTAGAGAGTGTTCTTTTGTGTGTTCTAGGAGAATATCAAGTTACCCATCCTTTAGTGCCTTAGTGAGGTTTTCACTATTGGATACGTCCTTTATTTTTCCTTTTTGTGATCTAAGACTGTCATAGAATGGTTTTCACCCTTAGATCTTTGATTCTTTTGCTTTTTATTTTTGTGAATAGAAAAATTGATATCCTCCATTGTGCCAAAATCCCTAGTGGAAGATGTTATAGGTTCTATTTCATTAAGGTAGCAAGCTATGGCATTGTCATTAGGGAACATAGGTATATCCATAGGTTCAGACAAGGTCCATTCAATAAGGTCAGGACGAACAGGTTGAAGTCTATCGTTTGGGTTAGTTTCCCTTGTTTCAAGAGTTAGGATGGAATTATAATCATTGGGTTCGAATGTATCAATGAGGTCTATAACAGTACCATCCTGAAGAATTTTTAGATCAAAAGGAATCTCACTATTCTCACTCGAGTCATCATCAATATTATGTGAACCAAATATAAATGGACATGTACTAGAGATTTGTCCTTCTTCCCATATGATTCTACTATTTTCTATGATTTGATTAATCTCTTCGCACACCAATAGGATTCCCATTTCTGCATCAATGATGCTAGGTATAACAACCTCTTGAGTATTTGTATCCATTTTTGTGGGATTAAGAGAGTTTGAAATTTCTCCTTTTTCAAGTTGAGGTGCATACTGATGAATTACATCGATCTCTATATCCATGGTGGCATCAGAGAGTGAATCCCATTCATATTCATTACAATCAATGATATCATCATCAAATTTGTTTAAGAACTCAGCAATAGAAATTTAATGAACATCATTTATTAATTGGAAATCAAAGTGAGGTAAATCAAGAACATGTGTGATTATCACTCTTTTCCCCCAGTTGGGATGACAATTTTATGTTCCATGGATTATGTTATTGGGCTCATTGTCTTGAGTATTAGTTGGGTCATCCACAAGTGTTTGAACTTCAGGTATATCCACATTTGTTTCTTCCTCTTGTTTTGTTTCTTAATCTATCATGAATTGAGGAACATAGGGCTCTCCTTGATAATTAGAGTTGTCTGGATTTATATGCAAAAATCTCTCATATGAAAGAGGTATGATCTTAGCTTCCTCTTTAGATTCTTCATGTTCTTCATCAAAGATAGGTCCATCCTGAAGAAGTGGTATTTGTGTTTCTTCTATGTACCCAATGCTTTTTTTCTTTAGGATCTCTGAATTGTGTCAAGATTGGCTCAACAAGACCTTCTCCATTGCTCCCTAAGGGTCCCTGCCCTTGATATCCCATTCTTTTCATTATGTGTAAGCCATGTCCATATTGTTTAGTTGCTATCTGAACATGTTTAACATCTTGATGAGAGTCTTCTTCGTCTTTATATAACCACTCTAATACCTCAGTATCCTCATTTTCCTCTGCTACTCACAAAGGTTCCATTGTATATTGTTTGTGGTTTAGATTTGCTGACAGTGTAGAAGATGAAGGTATCCCTTGTGATTGTGGTGAAAGAGGTAATGTTGTGACAGAGAGAAATTGATCCATCTTATATTCTCCAATCCCATTATCTTGCAATTTCAATTTCTTCTCAAAATCCTTTAGCATTTTTTATGTAGAATTATCAAGGAATTGTTCTTTTAGAGCTTCTTTGTTGTGTGGGATCATTCTTTCATTAGATTGTTGAATAGAATTACAAGATTGAAAATAGCTTGTGTCTATAGGAATAGTGATCTCTTCTCCATTAAATGGAAATTTCAAGCATTGATGAAAAGTAGAGGGAACCACTTGCATTTCATGTATCCAAGGCCTTCCTAGAATAATATTCTATTATAGAGTCAAATCTAGCACCTGGAATACCACATTTCTTCCCATAGGTCCCACTCTGATTGGAAACATTACTAGTCCCTTGGAGGACCTTTCTTCATCATCATAGGATTTAATATTTATCCTCTTTTTAGGATCAATTTCTTCATCTGAGAATCCCAATGCTTTGATCAAAATTAGAGTACAAATGTTGATACCTGTTCCTCCATCTATCAAGACTCTTTTTACTTCGTTTTTGTGAATTAGCACTTCTATATGTAGAGGCAAGTTATGAGGGTGACTTGAGGAATTGTCATCTTCTTCAAAAAAAAATAGATAGTGAGGTGTAGTCAAGTGTCCAACCATAGCTTGGAATTATCTATATCCAAATTGTTAGGAACATTTATTTCAACCAAAGATTTTTCCAAGATTTATTTATGTGATGGGGAAATTTTGAGCAACTCAAAAAAAAATTTGAGCGGGAGTTCTTTGCAATTGATCAACCAAACTGTAATTAAGTAAGAGTGATGATGTAGTTTTCTTGGTTGATATAGGTTTTGATGATGTAGGAATTTTTTAAAAATCTCCTTTCAACACCACTTTTTCTTATCCTCTTGTTACTACATTGGTGGACTCAATATTCTTTTTGTCTTTGATAATGATCACATTCACTCTTTGATTTTCATCTTCCAAAATGTTAATAGTATGGTACTGAGAATACGTATGATTCACTTTATTTCCTTTCGCATTAGAGGATTCTCGTTTTTCATAACTAGGCAATAGTGTTTTAAAATTTGTATGATCCTCATTCATTTTGTGACCATCCACTGTAAGGACCTCACTATCAATCAAATCTTGTAACAAGTGTTTGATTTTAATGCATTCGTTCGTCTTGTGTCCCTTATTGTGATGGTATTCACAATAATGTGCATCATTCCACCATTTCATTTTTACCATTGGATCATAAGGTCTTGATTCTGGCAATGTAATAACCTTGTGAGAAATATCTTTCTTAGTGCAGATTCCAAAGATTCCCCAAGAGGTGTAAATACTTGTTTAGGACCATTCGTAAAAGATGGTTTTTTTTGCTTGTTATCTTGATCGATACGTACATTAGTCATGTTGGTAAGATCCTTTAGAGAAGGAGTAGATAAATTGAATGCTAGTTGCTTTGGTTTGATATTTTGAGCATCTACTACTCCATCATTGACAACATTCTAATTTTTGTTCCAATATTTTATCTTATCTTGGTTGTCGTTATTATTTGTGTTGAAAGGACCTTTGTTCTCTTTATATAACTTGAACTCTCCTTTTCTTACCAAGGCATCTTCAATTTTGATTCACATTTCTACGATCTTTTCAAATGTTGGGATACATTGTAATTCTACCTAATGATTCATTTCCATGACCAAGTTATTCACAAAAATGTCCATCTTTTCTATTTCTGGAATTAATCGAGGATATCTTGAAAACATTCTTCACCATCATTGTAAGAAAGATACAAAAGGTTCTCGAATTCATTGGTTTGTGTTGCAAAAGGCAATCATGGTAACCGGATGTTGTATTTTATAGGAGAAATGTGTAAGGACAACAATTTCGCAAAAGATGCCATGTCACAATTAAGTGTAAATAATAGAAAAGTCGACAAGAAAAACATGGTCAAATTACACATAATCTTTAATCAACTTGTTAAATTAAAACAAGGTAAATCCTTCCAAAAAGTCTTGACCTTCACATCGAGATAATCAAATTACAACAAGAGAAGTTTACAGATAAAGACATCTTAACATATATATGTTAAAATCATTACATGACAACATGAATATTTCATTAATTACTATAAGAAGTTGACCTACACATTGAGACTTCAATAACACAAAAGTACAAAGAATAATTTACTTCCTTAAGTGCCATACATAAAGTGTTTCAGATGTCAACCTGCACACTAGACATTGATACATCTTAGAACCATAGATGTAATGATGGACGATAAGATAATGAAAATAACACATAACACTAAATAAACATATACATTGGACCTCTATCCACCTATATTTCCCTATCTCATAGCCCTTATGACACATGAATATCCTCTGTCCCAAGATGGGAGTGTGGCTCAGGCTCTTTTACCACCCAACCATAGAGTGGTTAGCTCCCCCTGGATTCTTCCTGACACGAAGAATGCACCGACCCTTTCTTGAGAAGCCTAGCAACCACCACTGAGGAGTCAAATAGATCTGGTGCAGCCGTGACCATAACTACTAACACACATATGTCTAAATAGTAATACAAGCACGGGTGTGGCAGAGGGATGGATCAAAATAACCAACATAACATGATTTTCATATGCACAAGCTTTGGCCAAAGCATTTATTTCTAGATTTTTACTGGCAGGCATAAGTACACATTTAGATAATCATCACTTCCCTCCCCCGAGTTTCAACATTCAGCACCCTCCCATAATGAATTCACATCAAAGACACAACCACATGGAAGAAAAAAATAATATCCCGCTTGAACATTTACACTTGATTTCAACATTATTTCTTGGAATTACCTACTCCATATTTCTCATACACGCATGTCCTAACAACTGGTCAACATCCTTTAATGCAAGCCAATCAATTATATATATATATACTGATGCAGGAGCATCCTGGGTGTAAGGGAAATCTTGCATCACCCAAAAATATTTCTGTTTTCTTTTTCAATAAGGGCTACCTAGTGCAGAGCTGCTATTTATGGAAACTTGCTATTTTTAGTAAGTTGGTCATACGATCTCAGAATGTTCTGATTTTGCATGTGGAGGTTCATCTCAGTCATATCAGCCTGCCAGTAAGGTTTCATGGCTAGATCGAGTCTGGTTTTGAAGATATTAAAAAATTTCGGTATTGAAAACAGGGTACAAAAACTTCGGGCTCAGTTTTGAAGACTTTAGAGGCCCCGGATGAGGTCAAAACTTGGGCTGAATGAAGCTTGCTTAATTTAAATGGTGTAAAGCGCTTTGTGGCGTTTCCGAAATGGGGTTATAATAGTCAATCAGGTCAACAAGTGATGACTTATGGACTCCAGAAGTTGGCCCACCTGAAATAGAAGAAAATAATTTTCCTTCAAAATTTTTTGGGTTTCAAAAGTTATTTTGAGCCGACTTTGATGTACTAAATTGAAACATAAAATAATTCTAAGTTTGGTCGGCCCTAAGGGCTAAATTTCTGGAACCTTCTCGGGCGGTGGAAATTGCCTATATAAAGAAGGCCCGTAGTGTTGTCTTGGGCAGTTCGGGGCAGTACTGGATAGATCTGGGTAATAATTCGAGGCTTTGTCCTATAGAATATTGTAAGGGGAATGCCCATGTGGCTTTGCATATTGTAATTCTGAAAGTTTGTATTTCTGCATTTGTGGAGATAATAAGAAGTCCATTTTGTGTTCTTGCAAATTGTTGTTGCTTCTCTATTTCTATTATGTGTTTGTGGTATTTAGGGGAGCGCCCTTCATCAAGTGGTATCAGAGCGAGAAGTTCCTGAGTGTGTAAACAGATCGCCGACTATGAGGCAGTTTACACTAGAACCGTGGTTAGGGTTTCAGCACGCATCGCGAAAATGCCTCCACGAAGGGAACGTGGCGGAAGAGCTAGCGTTGTGACACCTGAGGTTAGAGAGCTCCAGAGACAAGTGTGAGCATTGCAAGAAGAGATTCGCAGAGGAATGAATCTTAATGTTAGAAACGAAAGTGAGGATGAAGCCGAAGAAGGAAATGACACAGAAGAAAAGGTATGTGGTAGTGCAAGAATAACTTTTGTTGATGGAAGAAAGTTCTTAGATGGTATGAGGCATGAGCATGTGTGTTTTTCTTTAATTCGAAAAGCTGGTAAAGAGGAAGTAGAAGATGTTCCTGTAGAAGTTGCAGATTTGTTGAATGAGTTTCAGGATATTGTATCCGATAATGTGCCTGATGGATTACCACTAGTTAGGAAGATCAGTTATCAGATGGACTTGATTCCAAGAGTGAGTTTGTCGAATAAGGCAGCACACAGAATGACACCTGCAGAAAGTGAGGAGTTGAACAGACAAGTACATGAGTTGTTGTAGAAAGGATTGATCCGTGAGAGTCTGAGTCCTTGTGCTGTACCAGCGGTATTAGCACCAAAGAAGAATGGAGAGTGGAGGATGTGTACAGACTCTAGGGCAATAAACAAGATCACAATCAAGTACAGGTTTCTATTGCCACAAATGGATGATATTATGGACTGTTTGAGTGGAGCTGTGTATTTCTCAAAGATAGATCTAAAGACTGGATATCATCAGATTCAAATCAGAGAAGGAGATGAATGGAAGACTTCCTTCAAGACAAAGGAAGGATTGTACGAGTGGTTAGTCATGCCTTTTAAGCTAATCAATGCACCGAGCACTTTCATGCGTCTCATGAACGAGGTTTTGAAAGAATTTCTGGGTAAGTTTGTCATTGTTTACCCAGATGATATTTTGATCTTTAGTAAGACATTGGAGGAGCATGTGATGCATATTCGTATGGTATTTGAGAAGTTGGGAGAAGAAAAATTGTTGATAAATTTGAAAAAGTGCAGTTTTGTGAAGGAGTTAGTGTATTTGGGATTTGTAGTTTCAGCAGAAGGTCTAAAAATGGACCCAGAGAAGGTATAGGCTATCCTTGAATGGCCTACTCCAAGGAGTGCTACTGAGGTAA
>MU223845.1:2771780-2782626 GCA_018584345.1 Thuja plicata
AATTCATGGTTCACTTATGGAAGGAGCGGTTTCCAGTTGGTACATATAACAAGCTGAAAATGAAGAAGTTTGGACCATGTAAAATACTGAAGAAGCATGATTCAGGAAATGCATATGAGGTAGAATTGCGCAGTGAGCTGAATATTTCACCAGTGTTTAGCATTTTAGATTTGACAGAGTATCATGAATGAGGTGTTGAAGATGAGATCAGAGTGGCTTAGTGGAGTATTCCAGCAAGTAGTTCAGATACCATGGAGATTGAAGACATACTGGACAGTCGTGTTGGTAGAAGCACAAGAAACAAGACATATGAAGAATATCTGGTCAAGTGGAGAGGACGACCTGTAAAAGATTCATCATGGCTGACAAGGGAGGAGGTTAACTGTATTGGTTTTCCTCTGCACACCTGAGTCGTGACAGGGTCACTTCTCAAATTACCCCGGGTGTCTGATGTAGGAGCATCCTGGGTGTAAGGGCAATCTTGCATCAGCCAAAAGTATTTCTGTTTTCTTTTTCAATAAGGGCTACCTAGTGCAGAGCTGCTATTTATGGAAACTTTCTATTTTTAGTAAGTTGGTCATACGATCTTGGAATGTTCTGATTTTGCATGTGGAGGTTCATCTCAGTCATATCAGCCTACTAGTAAGGTTTCATGGCTAGATCGAGTCTGGTTTTGAAGATATTAAAAATTTTCGGTATTGAAAACAGGGTACAGAAACTTCGGGCTCAGTTTTGAAGGCTTTAGAGGCCCCGGATGATGTCGAAACTTGGGCCAAAAGAAGCTTGGTTTATTTAAGAGTTGTAGAGCACTTCGTGGCGTTTCTGAAATGGGGTTATAATAGTCAATCGGGTCAACTGGTGATGACTTATGGACTTTGGAAGTTGGACCACCTGAAATAGCAGAAAATAATTTTCCTTCAAATTTTTTTGGGTTTCAAAAGTTATTTTGAGCTGACTTTGATGTACTAAATTGAAAAATAAAATAATTCTAAGTTTGGTCGGCCCTAAGGGCTAAATTTCTAGAACCTTCTCGGGCGGTGGAAATTGCCTATATAAAGAAGGCCCGTAGTGTTCTCTTGGGCATTTCGGGGCAGTTCTGGATAGATCTGGGTAATAATTCGAGGCTTTGTCCTACAGAATATTATAAGGGGAATGCCCATGTGGCTTTGCATATTGTAATTCTGAAAGTTTGTAATTCCGCATTTGTGGAAATAATAAGAAGTCCATTTTGTGTTCTTGCAAATTGTTGTTGCTTCTCTATTTCTGTTATGTGTTTGTGGTATTTAGGGGAGCACCCTTCATCATATACACACACACACACATATATATATACATATATATACATATATATATATACACATATATATATACACATATATATATACATATATATATACACATATGTATATATATTTATATGTATATACATATATATATACATATATGTATATATACATATATGTATATATATGTATATATACATATATGTATATATATATATATGTATATATACATATATATACATATATATGTATATATATAGTCTAGCTATTCTCAATAGGCTAACACGAGTTATAGAAACATATCACATACAGTATTCAATTTTTCTAGATTATGAAAAAGATAGTTCTTCCATCTGGCTACAAGTTAGCATTCACCCCGGCTTGGTCTTCTAAATACAAGAAAGAATGAATCAAAATAAGACATTCCATTTGATGCAAAGTTAACAAACTATTCAGAAATAATCACTAGACAATTTTACATGGCAAAGTGTATTTGATTTAAGGTGCTCTACGTAGAGTTATTCTTAATCGTTCCTAAACTGGTGAATGGGTTGAGCTATCCCATTCAAAAAGTTTCATTTCTAATAAGCAAAAGCTTAACACTAACCAAAAATAGAAAAGGAAGAAACCAAAATCTTACATATGATAACGCGAGGCAAAGAAAAGGTTTGCAGCTTAACAAAGTCACCATACTGGTTTTCTAACAACAAGATTTATAGGAAACTATTAACCGAGTGCGGAAACACACCAATCAACATTGTGGAAATGGCACTAGAAGGTAGTGGTGTAGTTGCAACACACCACACTATACAACTTGCATAGCACCCTACACCATACAACCCGCACAATACACTTCCCATACAACCGCACACTTCTATAAACACTGATAGTCTACTAATCTTGGAGTTAAGGCCACATTAAGAACTTCATTTAGTGGCTCTGTAAACTCCTGCCTACCCAAAAAAGGAATAAAAAATCACTACAGTGATGCACAGGGAGATGCATGAATAGGAAATAAGTTAACCACAATGGTGAATGAAAGGTGTCATTTAGTTTACACTACCATCTCTCAATACATATAAACAAACTCGGGTGGTTTCTAACAGAAAAATGGATGAGCTACGGATGCAGCACTAAGAATATGTAAAGACATATATATCAGAATAGAAATAAAAAACCAAGCCGAAAGAGAATTCAAGCGGAACTCAATACCATCAAAACCCAGTGTAAGACTCCAAGGATGTAGCTCTAGTTTCTGGATAATAACGAGAGGTTGGCATATAGTAATAGTTTTAAGCATGGAAAGAGGTAATGGTTCACTCAACATAAACATAGCAGCTTCACTTAGGATATAATGGACGCAATATTGGGAGCTTTCATTGAAGGGAGACAGGAGGTAAGAAAACTTAATGTCATTTATATTTTACAAGACTACTAATGGAAAACTAGTAGCAGTGCTAGATAGTAAACCACCTAGCCAGCTAAGCCGATCCCAACAGTTATAAACACTTCACAGGAAACAAAAAAAAAAAAAGACAAATACACCATCTAAACCATAATCTAGGCCTTTGCTCAAAGAAAACCCACACAATAGAGTACATGAGCACAAGAATCATGCATAGCAGTAAACATGTATTCACAAACCAAAGTAGCTTCTTCTACATAATATGGAATAGACGCATCTATGTGTATAAATGTAGGAATTAAATGAACCTGGTTTTTCTTTGGTGTTGTGATTGTAGCCCTCAGCCCTCCCCAGCTTTTTTCGATCTTCCTTCCTTTCCAGATTCTTTTCCCCTTCTCCTTCAGTAAGATCTTCTTTTTTCCCCTTTTGTTTCTGCAATCCTTTCTTTTCAAGAAGCCATTTTCCTTCTCCCAAAATCTCTCTTTTAAGAAAAAGCATACCTTATTTTAAGGAATATGGTCTTATTAATAGCCACTCCTCCTCCATGTCAAACCAATTGTTTGATTATCATTTTTTTTTAATTGCCTCCCATTGCTTTCTTATTTAGTGATTTTTTTTTATACATTTAAATTTTTCAAACATAAAATTTCCAAGCATAATTAACACAAATGCATCCAAACAAGTGCCCACATGAAATAAAATAATCATTTCTTTGTTTCCATTCATATAGACATTCAAGACAAATAAGTTAAAATATCACGTTACCATAATTAAACAATGAATCTAGGTGGTGTGTGCGTGAACCAGACCATCTGTACTCTCTAGAACTAAGAGCTAGCCTTCTCTACCTCAACCACACCCCCATTTTCATCCAACATCCACTCAGTCACACTCAGCCAAACACTGTATCAGTACTCAATTATCATTGCATCAATAATTTCCACATATTTTATTTAAAAGCCATAAAAATCAACATTATTTTAGTGAAATTACATCATAATTCCTCATTTATGCATGTAATAATAATAATAATAATAAAGAATCTATTACGCATCATAACATAACATCATAACAATAATCATCATCATAACTTACTTAAGAGTCACAATTATCATTAAACAAAGCATTGACAAGAAGGTCTAATCTAGAAACATAACAACAAGGAAAAGTGACATAGTCGAATCATAGCGACTAGGTTAACCAAAGTCAAAATTTTCATGATAAGTCTAAAATTAAAGAGTCTGAAAGGTCAAGTCATGACATCCCTCCCAAATAGGAAAAGACATCGACCCGATTTCACACCAAAATATACCAAAATGAAACACACCACACATAAATATATACATCCTAATGAATCAAGAGAAGAAGTATATGAGAATAAATGAGGAAATGATCGATGGACGTCCTTTGCATCCTCCTAGGTGGCACTCTCAATAGAGAATTGGTCCCACTAGACCTTATACTGCAAAACATCTTTGTTGTGCACTCAGATAGTACGTTGATCAATGAGTCAGGTAGGCTCCACCTACACTACCCCCGGTTCTTGAACCTACAAAGCATGGCAATCCAAAATATGTGAAGCATCCAGACGATAAGGTTTCAACAATGAAACATGAAAAACATTATGAATTCAGGCCAGAGTGGGCGGTAGAGAAAGTTGGTATGCAACTGGGTTGATGACTTCCAAGACATCAAAAGGTCCCACATATCGCGGTGTAATTTATGAAACCCTATCGAAAGATATGGAACTCTTATGGGGCCAAACACGCAAGAACACCTTGTCCCCTTCTTGGAATTGTTTAAAAGTGTGGTTCTTATCTGCATAGCTCTCCTGTTGATCCGCTGCTTCTTTTAGCCTATCTTAGAACAAATCCATCTGTTCTCCCATCTCTCATAATATATTAGGACCAATCACAATCTCATCCTCAACCCTATCCCAACTGATAGGAACGCGACACTTACACCCATAAAGTACCTCAAATGGTGCCATACCTAGAGAAGCATGTTAAGAGTTATTATATGCAAACTCTACCAAGGGAAGATACTCTTCCCACTTGTACTGTTGATCATGTAGTACATTTGGAGCAAATCCTCTACTACTTGATTCACTCTTTCTATTTTCCCATCCGTCTGAGCATGGTAGGTTGTGTTAAAGTTGAGACATGTACCCAACAAAGCATTCAAGGTTGTCCAGAACCTTGATGTCATCCGAGTGTCTCTATCATATATAATAGTCTCTAGCACACCATGAAGTCAGAAAATCTCTTGTACAAACTTCTTGGCCAAAGAAAAGGATCCATCTTTCAAGCTCCCTGGAATGAAATGAGCCACTTTGGTTATTTTTTCAAGTACAACCAAAATGACATCATGTCTTTTTCTGGTCAAGGGTAATCCCTGTATGAAGTCCATATTGATGACTTGCCATTTATATTTTGGAATATCATGTGGGTACAATAATCCTATTGGGTGGGAATGCTCAACCTTAACTCGCTAGAATTCCAAACACTGGGCTATGTAAGTTGTCACATCATGCTTAAGCCCTGGCCAAAAATATAATGGTCTCAAATCGGCAGTCATCTTATTTACCCCTAGATGACCTGAAAAATGGAGCACAGTGCATCTCCTCAAGTACTACTTTCCTCAACCCTACTCGGTCAGGAATGTACATCCTATTCTGGTATCTCAAAATACAATCATCCTCAAAACTATATCCATCAAAATGGTAATTAGATGGATCATTTTGCAAAGCTGATTTAACCAAATCATAATGGTCATCACCTAGAAGATTAAGGAACACTTGTTCTCTCAGGCGTGTCCTAGAGGTAGAGATAGAAGAAATGTGCCTTCATCTGCTAAGAGCATCTGCCACTCTATTCTCTTTCCCTTTAATGTATTCAATGCCAAAATCATACTCACTCAGAAACTCTAACCAATGTCTTTGCCTGACATTGAGATTGGGCTGCGTGAAAATATATCTAAGTCCCATATGGTATGTCTTCAGTTCAAAAGGCCTACCCAACAGGTAATGACTCCACATTTGTAAAGCATGTACAATAGAAACCAATTCCAAATCATGTGGAGCATAGTTAACCTCATGTTGTTTCAGTTCCTATGACTCATAAGCCACTACTCCTTCATCTTGCATCAGCACACCACCCAAACCCTCGCTTGAAGCATCTATAATTATAGTGAACTATCCATTGGGGTCAGGTATAACCAAAATGGGAGAAGACATGAGCTTTTATTTCAATAACTGAAATGCCTTCTCACATGTCTCCATCCACTCATATCATTTCCCTTTTCTCTATAGGGATGTAATGGGAGCAGCAATTTGGGAGAATCCCTCCACAAATTTCCTGTAATAACCAGCCAACCCCATGAAACTTCAAACTTTGCTCACATTTCTAGGAGCAGGCCATTCATGTATAGCCTTAATCTTGGTAAGATCTACTGCAATTCTATCTGTAGATATGATATGCCCTAGATAATGAATCTCTTTTTGATAAAATGAGCACTTTGATAGCTTACCATACAATTTCCTATCTCTCAGATGTTGTAAGACTATGCGCAAGTGTTCTTCATGTTCCTCCATGTTCTTAGAGTAAATTAGGATTTCATCAATAAAAATCTCCACAAACTTATCCAAACAATCTCTGAAAACACTATTCATAAGGTTCATGAAAGCGGCAGGAGCATTTGTTAATCCAAAAGGTAGAACAACAAACTCGTAATTCCCATACCGTGTCCTAAAAGCAATTTTTGATATGTCCTCATCCTTAATCCGGAGCTGATGATATCCAGATCTCAAATCAATCTTAGAAAACACAGTCGTACCTTTCATTTGGTTGAATAGCTCATCTATTCATGGAAGGGGATACCTATTTTTGATGGTCACTTTGTTGAGCATTCTGTAATCAATACATAGTCACAAAGTACCTGTAGACATCCAAAATCATCCTCATATTAATTTAATTAATATTCCCATAACATTATAGTTAATTTTAATTAATTATATTTGTTATATTCTTCTATTTATTTAATAAACTATGATTCACTTTCCTTAGTATTTGAATTTAATTTAAATACTCCCACTTTTAATGTATTAAATCTTATTTAATACATTATCCCTCATTTATTCCCTTTAAATAAATTTTTAATTTATTTATTCCTTCACATGACCTAAATTCTACTAAACCACAATTAATCTAAATCTAATTTGGATTAAGCTAATTTGAACCTAGATCCTACCCTATCTCACATCACTCTCACCAAATAAACCTATTCATTAATTAACTAAGGATTAATTAAGCTAATTTCTTGATTCCTACAACAATTAATCCTAATTATTTACTCACACATGTGTGAGCAAATTTCCAAAAATTGACTTTTTGAAATAATCTTTATTTGGTGCCAACAAGGTTTCTTACACCTATGATGACACCTTCTTACACTTTCCAAAATTTTCTCATTGGTCCGAAACTCTTACACCCTCTTACACCTTCTTACAAGATCCTTCACATGTGTACTTTAAGTACACTTTGACCCATCACATCCAAAGTTGCTCACACATGTGTGAGAAAAGTGGGCCTCTTGCATGGCTTATGTGTCCCTCATGTGGCACCTATGTGGATGCTACATGAGATCCACCTCATCCAATCCCTCTCTCTCCTCCAAAAACTCTATAAATAGAGGCCTTTCTCAAGAGCAAATCATCTCATTTTTATGCATTGTTATCATGCTAATTTAGTTCTAGATTTCTTTGAAGAATTTAGCATCTTTCATAGCAATTTTAGTTTTTAGCTTATGCTTAGTTCATACTTGCAATCTAGATATTACATGTTAGGATTAATGGAATGAACTTAGTTTATTTTCATTGAATCTTGTATATCATCTTAGTATTAACCTTGCATTATCATGTTGGATACACTTGAGACAAGTTCCTCATACTTTCTCTTGAGTTATTCATTCTCTTAGTTGCATTCAATAGATCTAGTGGGATTACAATATTGTGTTGGGAGAGAACACCTACAAACCTCTCTAAGAGCAAATCAAAAAGGCTTGGGTGCACTTGTTTGGCTCATCGGAGGTTGTGATGAATCTCTTCTTATTTTTTTTTTAGTAGTATGCTTTTAGATATGTATAATGTTGTTGTTTGATGTTTATCTCTAACATTTGCATGTCTGAGCGTGCTCCCAACAGGTTAGGTTTCATTCCATACATTTTGGCACCCCCGGTGGGACCCATGTCCCTTATTTTCTAACATTTTTTATAGATTTTTCACAGTTTGGAGAATTCTAACGCAGACCTGTCTCCGCTCTGGAGTCACCATTTTCGTAGATCGCCGTCTCCGATACTCGATCGTCTGCGCAACTCGGTCGTCTACGCTGTTACTTTACCGTCTCCGCCTGTTCGAAAGTGACTTATAAAACTGTGTTTTTAATTTTTTTTTGTCAATTTATAGTATTTTAACTCTTTGGTTTCTGACAGTAATAAACTTTTCAAGGGTTAAATGCTGGAATAATTTGATAAAAATGCTATTTTTAAGTTTTAATAGGTCTGTTTCTTTTTTATAAAATCTGACTGTCTATTTTTTTGTCATTTGTGCAGGTCTATCACCGTTTTTGCAGATCACCGTCTGTGCAGATCGTCGTCTACACAGATCACCGTCTGCAACGATCCGTCATTTTCATCTGTTTTCCTAGGTTTTCTTTTTTTTTTAGCACATTTGAAGTTCCAAACTACTAACCAGTTCATGCAGGTTCCGTGAATTGATTTTTTGAAGGTTATTTAAATGAACTTGTATACTTAAACATTTATATTGGAATGGATGTGGTATAAAATGAATTTTACCCAATCTTGAATGCTTAAGGGAAATGAACCTCACAACTCTTGAATGACTTAAAAGAAAATTAAACACACCTTTCAAGCTTTCCTTCTTGCTGAGTGGAAAATAAATTAAACTTGCATGCTTAACCATACTATTATGTCTTTTGCTTAGGTAGAAAACACTTAGTTACTTTAATTAGGTTCAATTTGGAAATGAACTCTTCTTGGTGTGTTTGAAGAAGTGTTTTTCAACACTTCTTTTGAGCTTATTTGTCATTAAATAGATCCCTTTAAATTAAGTGATGCTGTGATTAAACTATAGCCGTATCCTCTTCCCTCACCTTCATGGATCTTGGGTGAAGAGAAATCTTAGCTTAATCAAGCTTCTAGAGAGGCCTGTGTAGAGGGAGTGCTTCCCCTTTAGAGGATGACCTCAAACTGGTAATCCCTTCGGCTGGTATAGAAATAAAGTGTGACCCAAAGGTCCTCTTTATCCCTTCAAGCTCGGGCGGGTCATGCTCAATGGTAGTCCATACTGAGTGAATATCCTTAGCATACTAGCATGGTTGAACTAGAGACTTAAGTGTCTCACACTGTACAAACCGATTGCGGGGACACCACAAAACCTTACTAGCAACTATAAAGTAGTAGCCTACCCGATTCACCTCTGAATGGTGATTTATTATAGTGCAAGGGGAGGGAAGAATCTCCCCCTAAGATTCCCATCATACGTGTCCCAGGGTATTGTGTTGTGAAAGAGATCTTCGTAGCACAGCAACAATACCTGGAAAAATTTGAAAACAAAAGCACCCTTCCGGGGGTGACATGTTGTGTGAACTGAAGGACTACCAAGAAATGGGCCTATAATATTTCATGCGAAGCCAAATTCCTAAGGTAGCTACTGTTTGAACTATTTTTTGTTGTGCTAGACCTAGTAAAAACATAAGTGGTTTGAAAGAATCACTTGAACATACACAATCAAAATGCTACAAAGTTGAAGCAAGATCCCCTAGTGTCACATTTGTTGGTATCCCTCAAGGTTGCTTTGTCCCTTGTTGGATTGTTTTGAGACATGTGTTTGTTCTTTTCTGGTTTGCTTGTTCTTAAAATTAGTTCTTGCCATTGAACAATTTACCCAAAATCAGACTCAAAATCAAAAATTTGCCCAGAATTTTAACACACTGCCTTAGTCTCCGTTGGCCGTCTCTACTTTGGATCTACCATCTACGTAGATCACCGTCTGTGCAGATCACTATCTGCAAAGATCGGTGACTGCGTCTGAGACTGTCGTCTCCACTTCAAAATAGTGAGCTTCAAAATTGGCCGAGATAATCAAAATTTGACCATCTACAGGACCCTAGAACCATTTTTCCTAAATCATTCATGCACTTGGCCAAAATCAATTTTTTCATGACATGACTAGATTTAAGAAGCATAAGAAGTTTAAACTTCCCACATCTCCAGTCCTTAGGGAGCAAAAGGAAACCACTCATAAATCCAAGGAATTTTAACACATTGCAACATCCATCAAACAAGGGATTGAACACTGTGAAAAACTTGACAAAATATTTACAACAATAAAGTTTGCAATTTCATGGCCAAGTTTTCACTCAATAGAGATTTTGTCACCCTTGAACAATATGATTAGGTAACGCCTAGCTTTTGGATCATTCTTCCATCATCATTCTTCCTTTGGAGCATTAGATCAAAATCAAATCAAATATTTAGGTTGAAAGACCTTAATCAAAGTATCAAAAACCTTCATCCTCAAACAAACACAACATTGCTTGTAGACCATCAGTTCGTCTCAAGTAATTTAAATCCCTTAGTTTTATCCCATTTTTCTTGAGATCACAAGTCCATCTTCAAGTAGAATAGGTATTACTTTAAATCCTTTGTGTTTGTATCATCATAAGGTTTAACATGCTTAGGTTTTGTTCCAAAAACCTTTAAATCAATTATCCAATCAATCATCTCAATCAATCAAATCAACCCTCAATCTAATCAATCCTTAATCCAATCAATCAAATCAAATCAAAGATCTTTGCTCCATTTCATCTCCTACATCTTCTTGTCTTTCATTCTTCTACCATTGTATGGTTGTCACTCGATCCCAAGCTAGAAACATGAGCAAACAACATTCAACACTATTAATCATGAAGAGAACCCATTTGCCACACAATACTTTAATGGAAGTGGGGTACAAGCTGAGGAAGTGGCTGAAGAAATGGAATTAGTGGACCAAGAAGAAAGACCCACCCAAGTGATTGACTTCCTTAGAGACCCCTACAATTTGGAAATGGTTGAGAAGGCCATCTTGCATAACAGTGAT
>MU223845.1:2786088-2807978 GCA_018584345.1 Thuja plicata
CTGCCTCAGGTTCAGACACTGAGGAAGAGTTCTTCAAAATTCCTTTCCAATATATTGAAGATGACCTAGATGAAAATCACCATGTCTTCACCATTACCCAAGCTGACCTTTCATCCCCTTGTCTACCCCTCACAAACCCTGAACTAATTGACTGGGATCAGCAAGACTCACCGCCAGCTTTGGACATATGCGATTCAGATGAGGCAGTTTTAGCCCTCTTTGGAATTAATAAATTCCAAGAACACAAACATCATATACACTATAGTGAACAAGCCTACTTTGGTAGCCAAGTCAACTCTCTCAGTTGCAAAAATGGAAAAGAAAACAAAAGTCAAAAAAATAAAATTACATCCTCTGGTGAAAACCTCTCGCAGGCACCTAAGGATGAAGAAAAAGACAAAATAAAGGATGATTCCTCTAGTGAAATCCTTTCTAAGGTGCTAGAGGAGGGAGAGGTTGAATTGTTGTTTATATCATCAGAACTAGAACTGTCCTCTATGATCATTGAAGATACTATTCCAATCAACCTAGGCATAGAAGAAAATCCACATATCACTTACATTGCAGCTTCTCTCAGTGATCAAGAAAAGAAAGACATGACAACATTCTTGCATAAGCACAAAATCAACTTTGCCTGGACTTACACAGACATGCCCAGGCTTGATACAGATCTTTTCATGAATCATCTTGTGGTAGATCCAAATGCAAAACCTGTCAAGAAGAAGCTTCGCAAGATGCATCCTCAAGTTGCATTAGTAGTCAAAGTAGAGCTTCAGAAGATGCTGGATGCTGAAGTAATCAGACCAATTGACTATCCTAAATGGGTTTGTAATATTGTATCAGTAGGGAAGCCTACTGGGGGCATACGCATCTACACAGATTTTAGAGACCTCAACCTTGCATGTCCCAAGGATGATTTTCCATTCCCTAATATTGACATTATAGTGGATTTTACGGCAGGACATGAAATGTTGTCACTTATGGATAGATTCTCAGGTTATAATCAGATCATAATACCACCAGAAGACCAGCACAAAATTGCATTCACAACACCTTGAGGCACCTTTTGTTATCAAGTGATGCCTTTTGGTCTTAAAAATGCCAGAGCCACTTATCAACAAGCAATGACTACCATCTTTCATGACCTTTTGCATTTCATCATGGAAGATTATGTGGATGATCTTTTAGGAAAATCCAAAACAAGGGAATCACATATTCCTATCCTTACCACCATCTTTGAGCAATTAGAGAATTATAAGCTTAGGCTAAATCCCAAAAAGTGTGTCTTTGGAGTACAATCTGGTAAGCTGTTGGGATACATTGTTTCACGACGTGGAATAGAAGTTGATCCAAAGAAAGTAAAAGCAATCCTAGAGATGCCACCACCTAAAACATTGAAGCAACTACACAGTTTACAAGGTAAACTACAATCCATCAAAAGATTCATGTCACAGCTGGCTGACAAAGTGCATCCGTTCTCCCATCTTCTACGCAAGAATATCAAGTTTCAGTGGGATTTTTTGTGTCAAAATGCATTTGAGAAACTGAAAGGTTATCTGGCTAATCCACCAGTGTTTGTGCCACCTATTGTTGGTCACCCTTTGATTTTGTACATATCTACTATAGAGGTTGCGTTGGGAGCCCTCTTGGCACAATTTGATGACATCAACAAAGAGCGAGCAATTTACTATCTCAACAAAACTCTTATTGGCTATGAGTTGAATTATTCCCTAATTGAAAAAGCATGTTTGGCCATTGTTTTTTGTACATAGAAGTTATGACATTATATGCTTAATCATAAGATTCATCTTGTTGCTAAAATTGATCCACTCAAGTATCTCCTAGAGCGTGTTGCTCTTACTGGTCGTACAACAAAATGGGTCATGATCCTTAGTGAGTTTGACATTGTTTATGTGGACCAAAAGGCCATTAAAGGACAAGTGATTGGAGATCAGTTAGCTGAAGCACTTGTTGATGGTAAACACCCTCTGATCATAGATTTTCTAGATGAATCAGTCTTAAATCTTGCCCCAAGTCCACCATGGAAGCTATATTTTGATGGATCCTTCACTCAGAAAGGATCAGGGGCAGGAATCTTGTTTATTACACCAAAAGGGGATCTCATCCCTAAATCTTTCAAATTACAATTTCCTTGTACCAACAATATTGCAGAATATGAAGCCCTTGTACTTGGACTTTGACAGGCCATACAATGGAAAATTCTCACTCTATTGGTGCTTGGTGATTCACAATTGGTTATCAAATAAGTTATGGATGAATATCAAATGAAGGATGACAAGTTGCTTCCCTATCGCCGAACAGTTGAAGATCTCAAGACACATTTTCCTGAACTAACCTTTCAATAGATCCCTCACACAAACAACAAAGTAGCAGATGCTATGGCAATAATTGGGTCTCTGATCACTATGCCAAAACACAGCACACGGTGTGAGTTTCTTGTTGAGAATCTTACGGTCCCTCCCTATGACAAGCCAAATTCCGAAATGGTGTGTGAAATTTCTGATCCCAAAACCCCGTGGTACCAAGAAGTGTATTCCTACCTATGTGATGGACATACCCCACTTACTTTAACCCCCAATCAACGTAAAACCTTCATTCATCGAACCACTCACTACAAAATCCTCGCTGATACCCTCTACTGAAAGCATTTCGATGGAACTCTTTTAAGGTGTCTGAATTCGGATGAAGCACAAATGTCCCTAGAGGAGGTACATCAAGGAATCTGTAGGGCCCATTCTAGTGGACTTATGTTGGCCAAAAAATTTTTATACACTAGATATTACTAGCCTACTATGGAGCAAGATGCCTACAACTATGTGAAGAAGTGTGTACCTTGTCAGCAGCACGACGATTTGATACATGCTCCCTCCCAATCACTCCAACCCACCATCACCCCTTGGCCCTTTTCACGCTGGGGTCTCGATCTTGTTGGCCAGATTTTTCCCAATTCATCTAATGGCTATAAATACATCCTGGCTACTACAGAGTACTTTACCAAGTGGGTCAAAGGTGTTCCTCTCACCTACACTACTGGAAAACAGGTTTCAAAGTTTATTCTGAACTATCTTATCTGTCGCTATGGCATTCCTCAGGACATTGTTACTGATAATGGAGGACCTTTCAAGAATAAGGATGTCATAGAGCTATGTAGGAAGTTCAACATTACCCACCATACCTCTTCCATGTAATTTTCACAAAGCAATGGTCAAGCTGAGGTTACGAATAAAACCATTCTCAGAATCCTTAAGAAGATAGTTGATGAAGCTAGCCATGATTGACACCTTCGCCTCAATCCCACCCTTTGGGCTTACCACACCTCCATTTGAACCCCCACGGGATCCACTCCCTTTGCCCTTGTTTATGGTACTGAGGCTATTCTACCCATCAAAATTGAGCTCCCTTCCCTTAGAATCTCTCTGAAGAATCTATTGTCTGAAGAAGAATATAGAGTTGCCCGCTTGCAAGAGCTGGAACTCCTCAATGAGAGATGCCTCAATGCCTTAGACCACCTCCGCATGTATCAAAATTTCCTTCACCTTCACTTCAACAAAAGGATCAAACCTCGTCAGTTTGAGGTTGGTGACCTTGTCCTACAACATAATATAAAGAACCTCCAGAACCGTGAGAAGAAAGGGAAGTTTGAACCTAATTGGTTGGGTCCCTTTATTGTTACAGCAAAATATGGTTCAGGCATCTATCAGATTACATCTCTAGAGGGAGATCCTCTCCCTGATCCTGTAAATATTGTACATCTCAAGCGCTTCTATGCTTGATCAGTTCATAGTCTGTTGTACAGCAGAAATTGTTTAAAAAATCTAAAAAAAATCAGAAAAGTAGAAAATCCTGAAAACATTTAAAATATTCAAAAAAGCAAAAAAAATCAAAAAAGCATAAAAAATACAAAAGCTTGAAAAGAAAAAAATTAAAAAGTAAGAAAAATAAAATCCGTCTATCTATGAAAACCACTTCGATGGTGCAATGGATAAGTGCCATGGTGAAAACCTATTTCAGGCACCATGCGTAGTCAGATCCACCATTAATTTCCACCATTTTTCTATACAGCTTGCATTGCCTTTCATAATAAGTGTCGTTACCCATATTTGTGCAGGTAGTTCTTTGACCATTCTCTCGCTTTCACAATAATGATTCCTGCATGATTGAGCTTACCAGATCACAAAACTGAGCTTTGTTCTAAACACAGTGATCACAAACATTTTACATCAAATCAGCAGACAGATTGACTTTCCTATATGATTGTTCTATTCACGAGCAATTGCCAGCGAATTTCCATTTTCTATCAATCAATATTTGGCCCATCAAGATGAATCCTTCTAGTGTCGGCTATTCTATCAATCTTCACATCAAATTGTTCATGGAAAGAAATTTTGGACTGAATGACCACTTGGTCAGGATGCCTTGTTGTTGATTTTATCTTGTGTTTTACTATGTCCTTATTGCGACAGCCTCGATCTTTTATATCTTTGTTTGTTATGGTAAGTATCTAGTGAAATACGTGTCCTTTGTGGTATGATCTGCTTGTCATAGTTTTCTAGTGCATTTATGTTTTGATATTAAGTTATGACTATGTATGCCTCACTGGGGGAAGGATTCATGCATCTCAAATCCCTCAAAAGATCTGGATGTACTGCGTCTCCTCATGAGTACCATTTCATAGCTCTCATCATACCTGATATCTCACATTCTTGTTCCTAACAACCTGTGTTTGAGAGTCTAGTCCACGCAAAGGAACCATGTCACTTGTGTTTTCTAGCACATGGTGCATAACTCCTTTTGCAATATCAAACTAGGGTGTGCTCTCCAACATTAACACAATATTAATCCCACTATTCCCATATAGTTAGTCTTTGCATAGTAGTTAGGTCATATTGCAATATGGGTTTTCTCTTGGCAAAGGTTTCTATTTATTCCCCTATCCGGTCACCTATGTGATTTTATCAGACTTATTGCGATACACACAAAAATAGTGTCCTCATTAGTATTGCATTAATCATTTGCATTATTCATTAGTCATTAATCATTAATCATTTGCATTTCAATTCATTAATCATTAATCATTATACATTTGTCTCATATTACATCCATTCCATTCATTAGTCATTAATCATTTGCATTTTAGTTCATTAATCATTATACATGTGTCTCATATTGCATCCATTCCATTCACTAATCATTAGTCATTATACATTGCATTATCTCATTTGTATTTTAGTCTCACATTGCATTCATCATTAACCATTATACATTGCATTAGTGTTCATTATTAGTACCTTACATTAAATCATTTGCATTGCTCATTTAGTTCATTTTGTACATTGTTCACACATTTATAGTTACATTATCATTATCATTAGCATTATACATTTATAACCATTTGCATTACATTAGTTGCATCCATAAAATTCATTTCATAAAAACATTTATACATCATTACATTCATACATGATCAAATATAAGCATTAACAATCACATCTATACATATCTTTTTTCATCTCATCCCTGCATCATCAATTAGTCAGTATCATCATATATTCATCTCATCCTACATGTTAGTCATAAGCATCATATACTGTAAATATAACATCATAAGTGCATCCATACATTTGCATAAACATCACATCATATAAGCATATAAAATCATCAAAGGTCCATAAAAATAGAGTCCCATAGGCCAAAAATAAGTCCATGTATATATATATAAAATGTCATATCATACATCACCTTTCAAAAATGTGTCAAGACTGTGTATCCGAAAAATGTGAGAAGAGTCATGGCAGTGGCTGTGATGGTCCTGCTCCCCTGCTGGGATGTGGCGGTAACCCCACTGATCCCTATGATGCTTTTCCGGTGCTCACTGACTGTGTCCTCTTAGAATATGCAAGCTCTCGAGCCTCCTTTGGCACTGCTCCATGCTATAGCCCCATATAATATGTGGCCTCCCAGCCTCTGTGCCCTGCCTCTCTCTGAGTTGCCATGGCATCGGTCTTCATCTGACCTAACCCTGCCGCACTGCCTACCTACCGCGCTATATCGCAGTCTTCCCTATACTCCTTAGCACGTCTACATGCTAAATCCCGCTCTCACGTCAGAGCTACTATCTGCACTGACATAGCTACCAGCTCCTCCTCACGATCCCCATACTCCTCAATGATCGCAAACTCACCACTATCCACCCGCGCCTGCAAAATGTCCAGCGCTCGCTGTGCACTGTCTCCCTGAGCTGTCTCTGAGGATAGCTCCCTCTACACCCAGGTCACCTCTATCTACGGACTACTAGTTGTAGCCTATGATGTGGTTAGTAACCCCTGTAGTCGCACAATCTCAGCCTGCGCGCTCACCTCAGTAGCCTGAGATGTTGCCAATAAACCCTTAACCCTCCCCAGCTCTATCCGTAGGCTATCTCACTTTTCCATGACTATATCGTATGTCTCCTAGGCTATGTAGCCCACTAATGGTCCTTGTCCCTATGGAGGTGCCTGTGGTAGTGGTCCCTATGGTGGTGGTCCCTGAGGTGCCTGTGGCGATGGATCCTGCCCCTGTACCTGTACATCGGGCATAATCGGTGGTTGCCCACCCGCTAGTATCTGAACCTGCCCCCTCCACTATGGTACTACCACCCTAGGCTAGACTCTCCTCTTGGCACCTCTATCTCCTCCATCATCATCATCATCATCATTCCCCTATCCCTCTCCATCTCCTCTAGCCCCTGGCTGCTCATCTGCCTGCACCACCCCTAGTACTGTCAGTCTGATGGGTCTGTGTGTTGCCCACCACTATGCATACGCAGGCACTACCCCTGCATCCAGTAATGACTCTCTTTCCCTGATCTAGGGCACCTCAATCATGCCCATAAAAGATGCTCAGGCTATCTGAGGATCTGCTCCCATCCCCCATACGCTCCATACCTCGCGGGTTACCAATGGATGCGGGAACTCATCTAGTACAAACCTCACATAATATGAGTCATAGAACACATCCTCTGCATAAACACCCTGCTGTGGGCTATCATGCCCCCAGGCCTCACATCCTGCATAGGGCACCCATACTATGGCCCCCATCTCATCTAGTCTCCGTTGCCAGTATCCTACTAAATCTATGGCCTCATAACTAATAGGTGACCTATACCGGCACACGAACGGCTCATATGCCGCTTGGGTCTCCTGGTGTCTAATCGGTCATGTGACTGCTATATGCTCCCATGCCCATACCAATAGGAACGTGCATCCAGGCCCTAGTGCCCTACCCCTGCGATAGGCACACATATGCAAATCATAATATAGCTGACCAAGGATGACATATCCCCAATAGTACTGGTTGCCATCCTCGACCATGCTACTCAACACTCACGCCTAGCCTATAGGGAACCCCTTGCCTACATGATCAGGCATGAGACATCCCCCTATCAATCCTGCCAGATAGAGCGCTAGTAGTCATGGCCGTGGCTCCATGGTCATTGCTCCCGTCCATGCAATCCACTACCATGTAATTAGTAGATCTGTGAACCTCCACCTCAGAGCCATCTCCATGTACGCCTCTGATCCCTCCATGCAGTACTCTAGTATGAGCCCCCGAATGGGCACTCTATAGATCCTCCATACATCATGGAGGGTGATAGTGGCTTCCCCTATAGGGAAGTGGAAGCTAGAGGTGGTATTGTGTCACCTCTCTATCAATGCAAACATGAGCGCATTATGCACTCGAAGATGCAGCCAATGCCGCACGTGCTCTAAACCACACAGCATCACCACTCCCCACTCTACCATCGTGATCAGGTGTTTCTCTAGCTCCATAGTCACTAGGTAACACTCCTTGGCTTGGAATGTGATCATCTCCTCCTGCAGTCAGCAAACACATGTCAGCAATCAGATAGCATGCTGGGGCATCAAAAAATGTCCCAGGCCTATTCGAGACACCGAAAAATATTCCCAGACCCTTGTCTTTTCTCTTCCTCCTCTCTTTTCTTCATTTTTTGGGTCAATCCACGTAGACAACGGTTGACCCTCGCAGACGGTGAACTTTCACAGTCGCCAATCTACGGAGTTGACGGATCTTCACAGATGACAGTCTGTGAAGATAGCGGTTTAGGCCACCGCATCTCTTGCCGCGCAGATGGTGGTGTTTCACATCGCCGTCTCCACTGCGCATTTTTTCCCCTGCCTTCGCAGACAGAGATTGGTCAAATCTCCATCTGCGCAGACGACCATCACCTATCGGTCATCTACAAAGACAACGGTCTGTCGATCGCCGTCTGCACAGATGGCAGACAAGCGATCATCATCTGTGCTACGTTCCTGTTTAGGGGCATTTATTGCACCTAACTACCCTTTAAAAATATTAAATACATCAATGACAAGGTTGGTGCTCGACTACTCACCGGTGGTCCCGCATCTGCCGACCGCTGGTGTACCTGGATGTGCTCCTCAAGCTATGCTCGCTCTCGTTGCATTGCCATGGCTCTTTTCTTCTTCTCTCTTTTTTCTCTTTGTGAGTGAAAGTGACTTGTCCATGGGCCTCAGTGGACTATTTATAGCCCCTTGGGACCCATTTCTTCCATTGGTCTCCCCTTTTATCATTTTGGTCTTTGTTTCTCCTCCATTTTTCCTAGACACGCCATGCAATTGGTCTACTTTCCCCATTTTCTTGCCTTTTCGAGAAAATTTTATTAAAAAATTATATTTTTCTTCCTATTATTTTCTCGAGGGGGCACCCTCCTCTGCTCTCGCTACCGTAGGTTTTTTGAACCCTCTGGGGCATCTTATTTTCTTTTCTTTCACGCAACATCACTTTCGACAATGCATCAAAGAGGGGCAAAATGTAGACATCCAAAATCATCCTCATATTAATTTAATTAATATTCCCATAACATTATAGTTAATTTTAATTAATTATATTTGTTATATTCTTCTATCTATTTAATTAAATATGATTCACTTTCCTTAGTATTTTAATTTAATTTAAATACTCCCCCTTTTAATGTATTAAATCTTATTTAATACATTATCCCTCATTGATTCCCTTTAAATAAATTTTTAATTTATTTATTCCTTCACATGGCCTAAATTCTACTAAACCATAATTAATCTAAATCTAATTTGGATTAAGCTAATTTGAACTAAGAGCCTACCCTATCTCACATCACTCTCACCAAATAAACCTATTCATTAATTAACTAAGGATTAATTAAGCTATTTTTTTTATTCCTACAACAATTAATCCTAATTATTTGCTCACACGTGTGAGCAAATTTCCAAAAATTGACTTTTTCAAATAATCCTTATTTGGTGCCAACAAGGTTTCTTACACCTATGATGACACCTTCTTACACTTTCCCAAAGTGTCTCATTGGTCCAAAACTCTTACACCCTCTTACACCTTCTTACAAGATCCTTCACATGTGTACTTTAAGTACACTTTGACCCATCACATCCAAAGTTGTCAGACATGTGTGAGCAAAGTGGGCCTCTTGCATGGCTTATGTGTCCCTCATGTGGCACCTATGTGGATGCTACATGAGCTCCACCTTATCCAAGCCCTCTCTCTCCTCCAAAAACTCTATAAACAAAGGCCTTTCTCAAGAGAAAATCATCTCATTTTTATGCATTGTTATCATGCTAATTTAGTTCTAGATTTCTTTGAAGCATTTAGCATCTTTCATAGAAATTTTAGTTTTTAGCTCATGCTTAGTTCATACTTGCAATCTAGATATTACATGTTAGGATTAATGGAATGAACTTAGTTTATTTTCATTGAATCTTATATATCATCTTAGTATTAACCTTGCATTATCATGTCAGATGAACACTTGAGACAAGTTCCTCATACTTGCTCTTGAGTTATTCATTCTCTTAGTTGCATTCAATAGATCTAGTGGGATTACAATATTGTGTTGGGAGAGCACACCCACAAACCTCTCTAAGAGAAAATCAACAAGGCTTGGGTGCACTTGTTTGGCTCATTGGAGGTTGTGATGAATCTCTTCTTGTTGTTTTTTAGTAGTATGCTTTTAGATATGTATAATACTGTTGTTTGATGTTTATCTCTAACATTTGCATGTCTGAGCATGCTCTCAACAAGTTAGGTTTCATTGCATACAGTACCATCCTTCTTCTTAACAAATATCACTAGGGCTCCCCATGGTGATACGCTAGGGCGTATGAACCCCTTGTCCAAAATTTCTTGGAGTTGAACCTTCAGTTCATACATCTCAGTAGTAGCCATTTTGTACGAAGCCTTAGATTGTGGCTCAGTTCTAGGCATCAAATCAATGGAGAAATAATATTCTCTCTTTAAAGGTATTTTAGGCAATTCCTCTAGAAATACATCCTAGAATTCCTGTAATAAGGGATAATCATCCATACTAGGAGTTGTCTCCATGTCCTTGATATGTTCTATATATAGCATACACCCCTTCCTCTTTTCCCATTTTAACTACATAGCAGAAATCTGCCTCAATTTCATAGGTCGCTTCACACCTCTTATTACTATAGATTGTCCCACATCATCAAAACATACAATGGACTTGTCTCTACAATCTACAATTTCCTTATGCTCAATTAGCTAGTTGATGCCTAATATAACATCATATGATCCAAAAGGGGCGACATAAAGATTTACTTGCATGAGAAAACTAGGAAGTTCCAACTCACTGCATGATAAACACTACTCTACCCGATGCTCTGCTCTATTGCCATATTTTAAAATCCAAGTTTTAGCCATAATTCCTACTCTAACTAAAATCCTACATACAACTTTAGGATCTACAAAGCATTCAGTAGCTCCTGTATCTATTAAAATTGAAACATTCTGACCAAAAATCTTACCAGTCATTTGGATAGGTCATCCTGCTTATGATTAATAACTGCGTGAATATGATGTTGTGCTTGAAAGCCTCTATGATCTGAATTTTGTGGACATATATTAGCAAAGTGATCACCTCCGTAAACAAAACACCCATCTCGGGGTTCCTGTTTTCCTTTCGGTTTGTCCCTCCTATTTCCATTCCTGTTGGAATCCCTGTTGTTTCCCCTATTCTGATTTTGTTTCCAAGATTTCCTATACAAATTTCTTCCTGAATTCCTTTGTCCTTTTCCATTCATATTCCTAATCTACTAGCATCCACCATTATGATGTTTATTATCCTGGTACTTTCTCTTGAAACCCTTATTGGCATTAGATTTCTGATTACTATTCACTTGGGACAGACTCTGTAACCTCTGTTCCTATCTAAGAGCCTTTCTTAGAGAAAATTCCATGGCTTCTGGCTCATGCATTTCAACTTCAGAACCCACCTCCAAATGTAATCCTATTATGAACTTGCAAGTCCTAAATCATTCAATTTTTTGGTACTGTGAAACATACTTCACCAAATGAAAAAATCTCTCATGGTATTGGGTAACTGTCAAGACTCCCTGAATCAAATTCTGAAATTCTACCACCTTTCGGTCAAAGAATAACTGAGGTAACCACCTCGTGTGGAATAACTGCAAGAATTCTTCCCATGATATCTCTCCTGGCTGAATTTTCTTCTCCACCATCACATTCTCCCACCAAGTGGCAGCTTCACCTGTCAGCTAAAAAGTAGCACACATTGCCCTAGATTACCCAGAGAAATTCCAGACATGAAAGTATTTTTCCAAGGAAATTATCCATATCTTAGCATAATCTCCAAGGGCCTTACTGCTAAAAGTAGGAGGTGTGACCTTTTACAGGTCCTTGTTGAGCTCCTCAGCTATCTTTCCCCTATTTTTTCCTACATCTGCATCCTTGAGATCAGCTTCTCTTTTCTGTCGCTCCTCTATCCTCCTATCCTCTTCCAATTTCATTTTCTCTTCATTTAGATAGTTCTCATCCTACCTACCCCTCATATCATTCTCAAGGTGATCCATATGTACACCCTATTGTTGTAGGAGATTCCCTTGTTGGGTCAGAAGAGCCAAAATCTGATCTAGCCTCTGATTAGGCTGGTCAATCTAACCATTGTTAGATCTGACCTTGTTACTGTTTCTAGTGTTCATGGTGATAGATTAGGTCTTGCACCCACATAGAAATATGCAACTTTAGCAAGCAGTAGGCTAAAGTCCCAAAGTTAAGCTCTGCTCTTATACCACATGTAAGGACAACAATTTGGCAAAAGATGCCATGTCACACATAAGCGTAAATAATGGAAAAATTGACATGAAAAACATAGACAAATTACATAGTATTTAATCAACTCATTAAATTAAATCAAGGTAAGTCCTTCCATAAAGTCTCAACTTTCACATCGAGATAATTAAAGTACAACAAGAGAAGTTTACACATAAAGATGTCTTAACATATGTATGTTAAAATCATTACATGACAACATGAATGTTTCATTAATTACAATAAGAATTCGACCTACACGTCGAGACTTCAATAACACAAAAGTACAAAGAATAATGTACTTCCTTAAGTGCCATACATAAAGTGTTTTGGATGTCGACCTACATGCCAGACATCGATACATCTTATAACCATAGATGCAATAATGGATGATAAGATAATGAAAATAACACATAACACCAAATAAGAATATACCTTGGACCTTTGTCCACCTTTATGTCCCTGTCTCATAAGCCTTCTAACATGTGTTAATCTGTTATCTCGAGACAGGAGTGTGGCTCAGGCACTTGTACAGCCCAACTACAATGTGGTTAGCTCACTCAAGATTCTTCCTGACATAAAGAATGCGTCGACCCTTGCCTGAGAAGCCTAGTAACCGGCACTGAGGAGTCGGATGGATCTGGTGCAGCTGTGAACATAACTACTAACACACATATGTCTAAATAGTAATACAATCATGGATGTGGCAGAGGGATGGATCAAAATAACCGACATATCATGATTTTCATATGCACAAGCTTTGGCCAAAGCATTTATTTCTAGATTTCTACTGGCAGGAAGAAGTACACATTTAGATAATCATCACTGCCCTCCCCTGAGTTTCCACATTCAACCCAAAAATAGAAAAGGAAGAAACCAAAATCTTACATATGATAACGCAAGGCAAAGAAAAGGTTTGCAGCTTAACAAAGTCATCATACTGGTTTGCTAACAACAAGATTTATAGGAAAATATTAACCAAGTGTAGAAACACACCAATCAACACTGCGGAAATGGCACTGGAAGGTAGTGGTGTAGGCGCAACACACCACACTATACAACTCACGCAGCACCCTACACCATAAAACCTATGCAACACACTTCCCATACAACCTCACACTTCTATAAACATTGACAGTTTGCTAAACTAGGAGGAGTTAAGGACATATTAAGAACTTCATTTGGCAGCTCTGAAAACTCCTGCCTACCTAAACAAGGAATAAAAAATGACTACAGTGAAGCACAGGAAGATGCATGGATAGGAAATAATTTAACTGCAATGGTGAATAAAAGGTGTGATTTAGTTTACACTACCAGCTCTCAATACATATAAACAATCTCGGGTGGTTTCTAAAATAAAAACGGATGAGCTACGAATGCAGCACTAAGAAGATGCAAAGACATATATATCAAAATAGAAATAAAAAACCAAGCTGAAAGAGAAATCAAGAGAAACTCAATACCATCGAAGCCCAGCGTAAGACTTCAAGGATGTAGCTCTAGTTTTTGGATAATAATGGGAGGTTGGCATACACTAACAGTTTTAAGCATGGAAAGAGGTAATGATTCACTCAACGTAAACATAGCAGCTTCACTTAGGATATCATGGATGCAATATTGTGAGCTTGCATTGAAGTGAGACAGGAGGTAAGAAAACTTGATGTCATTTATATCTTATAAGACTACTAATGGAAAACTAGCAGCACTGCTAGTTGGTAAACCACCCAGCCAGCTAGGCCCATCTCAACAGTTATAAACACTTCATAGGAAACAAAAAAAATGAAAGAAAAATGCACCATCTAAACCATAAGTTAGGCCTTTTCTAAAAAAAAAACCCACACAACAGAGTACATGAGCACAAGAATCATGCACAACAATAAACAAGCATTCACAAAACAAAGTAGCTTCTTTTGCGTAATGTGGAATAGACGCATCTATGTATATAAATACAAGAATTAAATGAACTTGGTTTTTCTTTGGTGTCATAATTGCAGCCCTCATCCCTCCCCAGCTTTTGTCGATCTTTCTTCCTTTCCTGATTCTTTTTCCCTTCTCCTTCAGTAAGATCTTCTTTTTTCCCCTTTTGTTTCTACAATCCTTTCTTTTCAAGAAGTCATTTTCCTTCTCCCAAAATCTCTCTTTCGAGAAAAAACATGCCTTATTTTAAGGAATATGGTCTTATTAATAGCCACTCCTCCTCCATGTCTAACCAACTATTTGATTATCATTTATTTTTTAAATTTCCTGCCATTGCTTTCTTATTTAATGATTTTTTTTTATACATTTAAATTTTTCAAACATAAAATTTCCAAGCATAATTAACACAAATGCATCCAAACAAGTGCCCACATGAAATAAAATAATCATTTCTTTGTTTCCATTCACATAGAAATTCAAGACAAATAAGTTAAAATATCACGTTAGCATAATTGAACAATGACTCTAGGTGGTGTGTGCGTGAACCAGACCATCTGTACTATCAAGAGCTGAGAGCTAGCCTTCTCTACCTCAACCACACCCTCATCTTCATCCTGCATCCACTCAATCACACTCAGCCAAACATGGTATCAGTACTCGATTATCATTGCATCAATAATTTCCACATATTTCATTTAAAAGTCATATAAATCAACATAATTTTAATGAAATTACATCATAATTCCTCATTTATGCATGTAATAATAATAATAATAATAAAGAATTTATTACGCATCATAACATAACATCATAAAAATAGTCATCATCACAACTTACTTAAGAGTCACAATTATCATTAAACAAAGCATCGACAAGAAGGTCTAATCTAGAAACATAACAAGGAAAAGCAATGTACTCGAATCATAGCGACTAGGTCAACCAAAGTCAAAAGTAGCATGATAAGTCCAAAATTAAAGAGTCTTAAAGGTCGAGTCATGACAAAATGTTGCATGAATCTTTCCACAAGTTCTTCAAAAAAATTTATACCATGTTGTAATTTAGAGAACCATTTTGTTGCTTGACCACTTAAAATACAAGGGAATAACCTCATGAGGTATGTTTGTTCATGGATTACCTCCATGCTAAGTGTGTAGATCTCTCAAATATAATCTTGAGGATCTAAAACACCTATATATTTGTCGTATTTAGGTATGTTCACATTAGGTGGAAATGCTAGCATGTGTAAACTTCGATCAAATGACCTAGGACAAAATGCACTCATGGAGTATTTCTTTGGAACGATGTCTTTTTCCTTCTTCATGCCAAGTATTTGAGTTTTAAATGCTTCTACGTGTTTGACAAGGAGTTTCATAGGATTTTCCTCTTCTTGTGTCTTAAGTTGTTCCACATCAAAATCTTGAGGAAGTTTGACTCCTATTGAAGCTAGGTGCATGAAATATTTATCCTTATCTATCATTAGGACTTTGTTTATGATCTTTTGAAACCTTGTGTCTTGTTGCATCTTTTGAAATTCTTCTTCAAAAAAATTTTCATCATTATTAGTATGATTTTCCCACTCATTTTCAACTCCAGCCATGTTGTTTTTATCGCTAGCTTTCATTTTTGAATTACTAGTTTGAGGAGTTTAAAGAGGATCTTGATCATGTTCGTGTTGTGTTTGAGTTAAAATTCATGTCCAAGGAATATGTGAGGTATTGAATACTTTGTAATGACCACATCTTTTCCAAACCATATAAGAGGTGATGATTCTTGATTAGCAAAGGTAAACACCTTATCACTTAGAGTTTCAATGTTTGATAAACTAGCTTTAGATATGGTCAAAGTTTGATGAAAGTTGGTGATGTTAGAATTGATAATGTTTGAGATCTTGATTAAGGTTAGATTGACCTTGATAGTGATCTATAAACACAAGAGAGGTTGATATGACCAATTAAAAGTAGTGTTAAGTTGTTGAAACAAATAGCAATTAGGATGATCTCCTATGAACCAAGGTTTGATTAAGGACTCTTTAAGATGTTTGGATTTGAAATAGATGTTTAGAAGTTTCAATGTTGAACCAATTTTTGACAAGAATAGCACAAGAAAAGATCTTTGTTTAGGAAAAAAAAAGGTAAGAACCCAACAATTTTTTAGAACCAATATTTGTGTGCAAGGTGAAAACTTCATGACCAAGACAACATTTAGGACCAATGACAAAGTTTTTAAGACCAAATTTTTTGTGTGCAAAGTGACAAATTTGTAAGGTTTTGGATGTAAAGGAACAAAAACAATAGGACCAAAGTTTTATTTGCAAAATGATATCTTGAGGACAAGGAATCTTTTAGGACCAATGTTTTGTTTGCAAAGGAATGTCTTGAGAACCATAAACTTTTAGGACCAAAGTTTTGTTTGCAAGGGAATGTTTTGAGAACCATAAACTTTAAGGACCAAACTTTTCACAACCGTTTGAGATATCTTCTTTGTTTTTGAAATGCTTATGGGTGTTGGTAAATTTTTAATTAGTGACCCACACATGTAAAGCAAGTTGATTTTGTCTTGTCTCAAAAGGATTTTTTTTATTTTAGAAATTTCTTCATTATTTGGGGAACAAACACACCTTTCCCTACACAATTGGAATATCATGAAAACCTTTGCTCATAGACTCAGGTACACACTCAAATTCTAATCAGAATATGGTCATCACCAAGCATGCAATGGCTCCAGTCATGATGTCATATTATCTGACTCCAAACGCAAATGAGGGCATGAAATGATGAGTATCTTGGGGCAGTTACTATTTGCCTTGCAAAAAGATTATCACCTTTTAGGGGTGATCTGGGTAGCTTCTATACCTAGAGTGTTTAATAATGGTCTCTGTTCAATTGAATCCTCTACGTCCGCGTAAATATGATTGAGGATACTAACCCCGTAGACCCTCTTGGCACAAGAAGTCACGTAAACGTGATTGAGACCCTAAGGCCCTACTTTGTGTTAGACGTGAGCAATGTATAAGCTCAAACCAACCAACTCCCAAGGCTTTAACCTTAAAGAGTAAATTTGATTAATGTGAGTTGGAGTGGTGTGGCTCACACCTTGTTCTTGTGTGGGTTGTCCAAGAGATTTTTTCCTCTACTGTGGGCCCAACTAAAGGTAAAATTTAAATGAAAGGATTGGCGGCTTAGGAGGTCTAGATTTTTTTATTCTTCACAAGGAAGAAGAGCATACTCTCCTATTCTATGCCATTTTATCCCAAAAAAAACCAAGCACATGTTCATTCCCTTCGAATTAAACCATAATATTTAGCTCCACATTTGAGTTTCTGATTTTCCCCTTGAGGAAAAGAGCATAATCCTATAGTAGACTTAAAAATTGGGTTCAAAGACGAAAATTTAGATTCTTAGAATTTAACCAAACACATATTTGTTCAATTACCCCTATTTTCATTCAAAGTTTGAATTGAGGCTTCAGCTTTTGATTTTCCCCTTAGGGAAAAGAGAATAATCCTTTATTCAATCCAAAAATCAAAGAAAATAGTATTAATATGAGTGTTTTATCTTTACGCTTGGCAACCTATAAACAATCCTTATTAGTTTTATCCAAATCTTTGTCATGCATCCTGCAAAAACATGTTAAGCTACTGAAAAATATCTAGAAAACATAAAATCAAGCAAGTTAGCTGGTTAGAAATCCAGATTAATCAAAATTCAACTTGCATTTTATCTCTTTGTTTTACAGATGACCAAACAGAAACCATAAATGAGTAAACACTTGAAGATGACTAAATAAAAACCACAGACGATTAAAGGATAACCAAAAAATGATTAAAGGAAAGTTATACATGTCTGTTAATTACCACAGACAACCAAAAAGCCACTGGAAGCGACTAAAGAATGACCGCAGATGAGAAAATGCAACCAGAGACGACTGAAGATCTGCAAGAAATGATTTTTCTCTGGGTTTTGTAAGCAGAGAGAAGAATTTGTCAAAAATGAGGCATCCATCCCCATGGTGGGTGCCAAAATGTGATGTGTAAATGTTGTTCCTGCAAGAATCTGCACACAAACACTCAATAAAGCATTACTTTAACATGTTATCTGTGAAGTATTTAACAAATGATCAAATAAGCATGTTAAAATTGTTCTATTTCTTCCTAGCTAGAATATTTATAAGAATTAAATGATTTTCTCTCATATTTAAGCATAATTCAATGTAAATTGACAATCTAGGATGGAAGATTTGTAAGAAAATGCCTAAAATGCATAGAATTTAGTCCAATTAAGCTCCATTATGAAGGAAAATGCATGAATTGAAACTAAGAAAATGAACTAGATTAAGCTTTTAGCAATTGAGAACTATTTATGAAATGAAATTAGCATTATGAACTTATTCTAACATTAATCTATATGAAAATGGGCTTAGAAGGGCTCCATTTATAGAGTTTTCTTGGAGGGAAAATGAAATTCAAATTTGAATTTGATGGTTGAGATGCATCCATGGAGGGATGGCTGAGATTGATTCTCACTTGATCCATGTGATCACTCCTCATTGGATAGGATTTTGACTTTTTTCTCCTAGTTCGAGGAATATAGATGCAAGAATTAATTAATTCCTTTTAATTAATATCTTTAGCCATGGGGATTTTAGTTTTTTTTATTTATTTAAATGGCTTAAAATTAATACCAAATAATTAATGTATTTTGATGATTGATCTCTGATGTTGGTTTTTGGATGAATTATATCCTTAAACTGATCTAGTTTAATTATATAACTGTGAGGAGATTTGAGTCGACAGTCTAGGTTAGGAGCTGGAGGCTTGATTTTAGATTAGGGGTTATGCTTTGATCAGACCATTTTCAGGTGATTACAAGAATATATAGATAGACATCAGCTCCTATAACACCACAATAGAATGGAATTACAGAGCGAAGAAATAGAACAATATTAGATGTTGCAAGAACTATGCTACTAGAAGGAAATGTATCACATGTTCATTGGAGAGAAGTTTTTGGTGTTGTTGTTTATACTTTGAACAAGATTCAAATTAGAGAAGGTACAAATAAGACCCCTTATGAATTATAGTTTAATCATACTCCTAAAAAATATTTCATAATATTTGGTAGTAAATGTTATATCAAAAGAGATAATGAAATAGGGAAGTTTGATGAAAGAAGTGAAGGAATATTCCTTGGGTATACCACTAAAAGAAAAACATACAAATGTTTTAATCTCAGACTGAGAAATATAATTGAAAGTGTGTAAGTTGTATTTTGTTCATTCTCAACAAATGAGGGTTAGTAGTACTGATTTGCAAATGGAGAAATCAATAAAACCACTAAGAATGAACCTACAAACAATAAGTAGGGAAAACAAACGAATGCAAACCAAAATTCTTGAAGCTTCTATTTCTTATCTCTACTCCTTTGAGATGTTGTGTGGATGTGTGATGCTTAGTATTGGCATTGGCAAATTCTATGACTTGGGAGCTTTGAGAAAATGATAACGAATGTGTGATCACAAGAAGGCTTGATGCTTGAACCAATCTAACGGAGTAATGGTGCACAAAGCTTGAAATCCTGGATCCTCTCAAATGGTTGAGAGGGTTTGATTATATAGGAAATGGGGTTGATATAGACAGATGAGATCGATCCAAAAAATTGGAGGATGAAAGGTTGAGATCAAAAGAAACTGCAGAAGCCTACTATAAACTCCACCTCTTCAACTAGGAGAGAAGAGGGGAAGTTTGGTTAACTGAAAAGCTGATTGTGAGTTACCTCTTTGAACTGAAGGAAAGGTGGAGGAAATCATGCAATCCCTTAGATCTAATCAGGAGTTGCCTTTTCAGAACTTGAGAGGGGAATTTTTTAAATATTTAATTGATTTTTGCAACTAAAATATTCAAACATGAGATAATTGAATTCTTTTTTATTTAGAATTGAATTATTTAGTGAAATTAAATTAATTTAATGAAATTAATTTAATTATAAGAACAAATTAATAAGTTTAAATAATTAAATTTAAACGTTAGGAAATTTAATTTTATTTATTAATGAAGATTAATTAATTAAATAAAATTAATTATTTAATTAATTTTGGAAACATTATTAAATGATTTGGGGAATGAAATTAGAAGAAATAGATAACTAATTAATGATTTATAAACCATTAATTAATAGATGAAAATTAGTGTTTTAATGTAAAGTCGCAAGTCTGTCCATTTTAGGGTGTCTACATTTACCGCTCTTTGATACAATGCAGCTTACCATGTTGTTGCAAAGATTTTATTAATTTGATCCTACCCCAACTTTCCACGATGACAACAAGTGGATTTATGCCCCCTCAACAAATAGAGCAACAAGTCGTGACAAGAGTGACAATTTGTTGATACTACAAAAAAGGATTGCCATGATATCCGATAGTGAAAATAGTTCAAAATGCTCCACATATTAGTTGTGTGAGGCATTGTGTTGATCACCTTTATGTCAGACTTGCGACCGTCCATTGTACTCAAATATATGATATATGAGATGCTTCTATTTATGTTGTGGTTCGATATGATGTGCACTTTATTTCTATATGTATGGTTCTACATGATGATGCATTTATGAGATTTTTATGATTAGGCAATGTATGTGATTCTATTATGCACTTTTAGATGTATGATGTTTACTTTTCTATGATACTGACATATGTATGCAAGATGGATGATTATGAATGCACTTCTATATGATGTATCTATGATGTATGCACATGTTTTTTTTTCTTTTTCTCTTATGAAATAAGTGGATGCAAACTGAAATGAAAAAAAATATCTGAGTACATGCATGTGTTAGTTAGAATAAAGTTAGTGTGAGAGATGGATTTGATGGGAAGGGACCGAATGATTAAAGTAACCAAGTCATTTCCATATATTTTCAATTTTAGTCATCATTGCACCTTATTATAAAAATGAAGAGACTCAAAGCATACCTAGATATTGACCATCTAGATGCTTCTAGGATCCTTGATTACCGGAAGTATATAAGAGAATGGAGAGAGATTCCAATGCACCCAGATAAGATTATTTGGATACTATTATGAATCCCTGATAACTCCAAGAAAATTGATTGAAAATAAAGAGTTCCAATGCACCCAGATATTGACCATCTGCATACTGCTGTGAACTCTAAAATTCCCAAATAGATAAATGAAAAGGAAGAGTTCCAAACAAACCCAGATATTAACCATATGGATATCACTATGAAATCTGATTATCCCAAAAAAATAAATGTAAAGGAATATTTCCAAATGCACCCAGATATTGACCATCTGTATATCCCTATGAAATCTGAAAATAACAAGAAGACAATAAATAAGGAATGTCCAATTCTTTCCCAAGGGTTGTCTCAGATTGTGGAACTACATGACTACTAGATAAGTGACAGCTCCTACCACATTTATCCTAAATCATCATTTCCCCAAAATTGAATTGAAAAAGTCCACAAATAGAAAACAAAGAAAACAAGATCATGATCTATCATAGCCACTCTCATTAGTTGGTGGTATCCTTGTGTTGGAATAATGATACATTTGGCATCAGTGAATGCACTTAGTGAAAACACTTATTCGGTTTTGAATGCTTATCGAGCTCATCACTCAGCCCACAGCCTATACCGAGCATTCAGCAAAGCTCACCGATCAAACAGTTCAAACCGAGCAGTAAGGCAGTCACCGAGCATATGAGAAGAACAGCAGTTACCGAGCAGACGGTAGTCACCGAGTCATCAGTTGAAGATAACCGAGATGACAGTTTCTACCGAGTCACCAGTGGTTAC
>MU223845.1:2828029-2842001 GCA_018584345.1 Thuja plicata
TGAATGAAAATCTAATCTATGAAAATAAACATGATTCTAATCTATATGAGGAGCCATGAATGCAAGAATAAAGAAAACAAGAAGAGAGCTTGAGTGCTCAAATTCTCCTCCAAAGTTGCTCTCCAAATCTGCAACATAACAATACTATGAAAACCTAATATGAAAATAAGAAGGAGAGGTCTCCTTTTAAAGAAAAGTGAACGATTGAGATTAAGAGACAAAAAATCAAAGGCTATAATTAAGAGGCAAAAACCCACCACTTAGAAAGATGTGAAGAAAAAGGGATTTTTATTTAATTTTTAATTTAATTCATTTCCTTTTTCAACAAATAAAGTGCTTTAAGTGGGGATTTTTATTTATTTAATTAAAAGAGGGGTTTTCTTTCAATTAAATAAATTAGAAGAATTTTATTTAACTAATTGGGAGGAATTTGATTTAATTTAATTAAATAAGAGGAATTTAATTAAAAGGGAGATTAAATCTTTTAATTAAATAAACATGATCAAACCTTAGGAAATATTGAAATAATTGAATAATTGAATTAATTATAATTTGATCAAGGAAATTGATTTGAATTGAAAATGTTCCAAAGCATTGATTCAGAAAATTTGATAAATTGATAAAATAATAAATGGGGCCCATAGTCTAGGTGACCGTTTTAGGGTGCATACACGTCTTAGGCTCTCAGGTTCTTGATTCTCTATTGAATAGTTGTCTTTAACCCAATTACCAAAGCTTCCTACTTTGGTATGTTGTTTATGCATGGGAAGTTGAGTTGAAATGACTTTGGAATTACATCATTTTGTGGAGTGATAAGTACTATACATTCTCCTGCTCCATGGTTCGTGTACGATCCGTCAAAGTATAGTTGTCATATCTCTATTACTAGTTGCACTGTAAGAATTGACTCATCTAGAAAATCTGATACTATTGGTTAATGATCTTGGATTGGTGCTTCTTCCATTTGATCTACGATGACTTTGCCTTTGATAGATTTTTGATCCACGTACTCGATGTCAAACTCACGTAAGATCATGAACTACTTGGTGAGTCTTCATGTTAATGTTTTTATGCTCAGTAGGTACTTCAATGGATCGATGTGTGCTATGAGCCTTGTTTTGTGACTCAACATATAATGCCTCAACTTCTTTGATGTGAAGATGACTGTAAGGCATGATTTCTCTATAGATGAATAGTCGATTTCATATCTAACCAATGTTTTGCTGAGATATTATATAGCTCTTTCTTTTCCTTAATCATCAAGTTGTGCCAAAAGAACACCTAATGTTGATTCTACTATTGATATGTACAATAGGAGTGGCTTTCCCGAAATCAGTGGGACCAATATGGGGGACTTCAATAAGTAATTCTTGAATATTTGAAATGTTTTCTCACATTGTTCTATCAATGTAAAGACCACATCTTTGTGTAGCAAGTGTTGAAAGGGATGACATTTATCTGCTAGTTGAGTGATGAATCTCCTTATAGACTATATTCATCCTTGTAGACCCCTTTTTTGTCTCATATTTTTTGGTGGTGGCATGTCAAGGATGTCCTTGAATTTCTCTGGATCTACCTCTATGCCTCTGTGTGATACTATGAATCCAAGGAGATTTCCAGTGATAACTCTGAATGCACACTTTTTGGGATTGAGCCATAATTTTTATTCTTGCATTCTATCAAATATTGGACCCAAAACTAGTAGGTGAGTTTCTTTAAGTGCCGACTTGGCTAGTATGTCGTCGACGTAGTCTTCCATTTTTTTGTGAATCAGATCATGAAATATATTGCTTGTTGATAGGTAGCACCTATATTCTTGAGGTTGAAAAGCATCACATTCCAACAATAGGTGCCCCATGCACATGTGAACATTGTCTTATGTTGATCTTTTGGTGTGACCCTTATATGGTTGCATCTTGAGAAACCATTCATGAGTGACAACATTTGATGACTCGTCAGATCTACAATCGTGTCAATGTTTGGTAGAGGAAAATCATCTTTAGGACATGCCATGTTCAAGTCTCTAAAACTTGTGCATATATAGATTTGGTCATTATGTTTTGAAATTGGTACCAATTTTGATATCCAATACGCATATGGAATGGTTCTAATGAAGCCTGCATATAGTAGTTTCTTCAGCTCTTCTTTTACTAGTAACACAATGTGTGGATGCATCTTTCTCAATCTTTGTTTGACTGGTTTTGCATTTGGTAACAATGGTAGATGATGTAGAACAAGCTTAGGATCCAATCCTGGCATGTCTGAATAAGACCAAGAAATTTTGAACTATCTTTCTTTGAAGAAGCATATGAACTGTTCTTTTTCCTCTGGTGAAAGAGATTTAGCAAGATAGATATTCTTGGGGTTCTTTTCATCACCTAGATTGATTTCCTATGTTTCTTCTGCTAGCAAGGCTGACTGCTCTTCCTGTAAGGGGAGTATTTCCATCTTTCCATCCTCTAGTGCCTCAAAAAGGTTTTCACCAGAAGATATGTCCTTTATTTTATCTTTTATATGGTCGGAAAGTGCCTTTCAGTTTTCACTTAATGACTCTATTTTTTATTTTATGCTTACTTTTGCGACTAGAAACAAGAGCCTCCTCCCCAAAGTATGTTGACCTATCTAAATCAAAGGAGATTCCTCCTTTGTGATCTCTAGCTGGTATACCTTCTTGAAGCCCCATGAATTTTTTGATAGCTTCATCATTTTCAAAAATGTCCATGTCGGGTTGTCCTTATTGGTCCCAATCTATGAGGTCAGGATAGACTAAACAAAGGTTAGTGTGGGAGTTGGAGTCAGTTTGTGTGAAGGGAACCATAGTGATGGTTCCAACAAACTTATAATGGGAGGTATACATTCTACTTAAGGAATTGATATCAACACGATTATCGACACAAGGTTGGTCTTCTAGGTTCAATTGGTCAAACATGTCATGTAGGTGCATAGTCCTAGTGGAGCGAGGAGAATAATCAGGAATATGAGACTCAGAGTTATGGAAGAATAACCACTCATACTCATGGGAATCAGTTAGGCTAGAATGCTTGTTATATGTCTCACTATCATCTTCATCCTAGATTGTCTCGTTAAGGTTTACTCAGAAATTTGAGTTTTCCACTTCCGATGGAAATATCCTATGAAGTATATAAATGATTAGGGAATGTTATGTATTTTTCCCCCAGTCTAGTTTAGCAATTAGTTCTTGGTCCACTAGTATGTCTCACATGGTCCTTCTTGTTCTACCTTGGCCATACCCTATCCCTCTTGTGTTATGTTGGGTGGGTGGTAAAGACAGTTCCATCAATCCTTGTTTTCTTTCCCCCAAACCAGTCTTACCATCATATCCATACTTTATTAAGATAGTGAATCCTGCTCTGTATTTTAATAGAGGTATTTTCACTTGTGGCATCTCTTGAGGATCAATTTATAACCATGTGTTGATGTCAGGATCAAAGGGGTTCTCTATGCTTATGTCTCCCCATTGAATAAAGGTAGTTGGAGGACATTTGAATAATATTGGTTTTGGAGCATCATTAGTTTCTATTGGTATAGGGTGTCCATATGACCTAGGAGACTGAGGCATGTTTGTGATACTGAAGGCCTCTTCAAAACTATATTCTCCATAGCCTTTATCTCTGATTGATATCTTAGTTTCCTTCCTAGGTATATCTTTAGGTACAGAATCTGAAGAGGATGGAACACTTGCCTCTTGATTTGATGGGACTTGGTTGTCTGTGCTGACCCTTATAGTATTGCAGTATTGAAAGGGATTGCGACCTCCTTCAACGATAACCTCCTCTCCTTGGTAAGGTAATTTTATGCACTGGTGGTACGTTGAGGGTAACACTTGCATCTTGTGTATCCATGGCCTTCCAAGCAACATATTGTATCCCAGATCTAGATTTAGGATTTTGAAAGGTGTGTTCTTAATGACTGCCCAATCCTTACTGGAAAAATGAGGATGCCTTTGGATGATCTCTCTTCTTTATCATAGGCCCAGATATTGATCCTTCTTGTAACATCAATTTTGGATTTAGAATAGCCCAAGGTTTTGATGAATTTTAGAGTACATATGTTTAAACCATCTCTTCCATCAATGAGTACTCTTCAAATAGTGTGTTTGTGCACTTGGACAAGAAAATGGAGGGGATCATTATGAAAATTCTTATGTGGCAGCACATTATGGTCTATAAAAGTAGCATGCTTATTAGAAGTGATATGATTGACCATTGTTTGGAATCTCTCTGGGGTAATGTCCCATGGGACTTCTGCATTTTGGAGCACTTGGTCTAGATCCTGCTTATGTTGTAGAGGTATGCACAGTAGTTAGAACATGGAGATTTGAGTAGGTATGCACTTTAACTGATCCACTAGACTAGGTTGTGGATGGGATGTTGTAGAGGGATTTGTTGGTGTATATGTGGTAGAATGAATCCCTTGCAAGCCAACCTTTGGACATCATGTTGTGATAGTGCACTTGGCATTTGGATCTCTGATAGTTATGGTAGAAAATTGATTTTCAGAAGGGTTAATGCAATTTATAGTGCTATCAGGGTTCGAGTAGGTATACTTCACTTTCTTGGACTGTCCACCAGACATGGAGGCTTTCCCTTTGTTATGATCATGGAATGTGTCATTGAAGATTGTGAGGTATGTGTTACCTTTGGATTGCATGTTAGTAATATCAATTATGCCTTGGCCAATGAGATCTTATATGGAATTCTTCAAGCGCTAGTAGTTGGGTCTCTTGTGTCCCTTAACCATATTAAATTCACAAAAGTCATTGTCATTCCACCACTTAGGTTTGATAGAACCATGATCATACTCTGATTTCTAGTAGAGTGATTGTGTTGGTTTGAATCATCTTTCTTAACGTTGATTCAATCAAATCTCTGAGTGGTGTGTAATCTTGCTTAGGAAAAGAGAGCCTTTGTGGATGTTGTATGTTAGGTTTATTTTGGGTTACTATTTTCACTTTAGGCATTGGGGCTTTCACTTGGGTATTCACCCGCTGAGTGTGTGCCACTAGTGTTTGATTTGTCATAGGTTTTCTTTGTAATTAAACCTTTGGTTGAGCATAGTTGATAGTCTTGCAATCAATAACACCATCATTAGTGACATTTTTGTTCTTGTTCCACCACTTGGATTTGTCCTTTGCATTCTTGTTAGTTTTTTTCTACATATGATCTGCAAGGATTCCTCTTTTAACCAAGTTTTTCTCAACTCTAACTCCTCGTTCTATAAGTTGTGTGAAGCTAGGAGCAAGTTGGAGTTTTGTAGTGTAGGACAAGTCAGGAATCAAGTTGTTAACAAACATGACGATTAGGTGCTTTTTAGGCACATCATAGGTTATCATGTTCGATTCGTTCCTCTATCTTTGTAAGAATTTGACAAAAGATTCTCCATCTTTTTGTTTTATGTCATAGAGGTCCTTAATGTTGACCTTGCATTCTATGTTGTGATGTAAGTGACCAATGAATTTTCTAGCTATTTTTCCCCAAGATTTGATGTCATGAGGTAAGTGTGAGAACCATTCCATTATGGTCCTCCTAGACTTTGTGGAAATAGTTGCATTGGGTATGTCTCATCATGTACCACCTCAATATAGCTAGAAAGAAAATATTTGATATGTTCCACGGGGTTGGATTTTCCTTTGTATTTGTCAAATTTGGGTACTGAAAAGTGTGTTGGAAATGGAGACATATGCAAAGAATGATCAAAGGGATATGGGTACAAGTCCTCAATTGTGTAAGAATTGTTTTTTCCCTGATTTTGTATGTCTAACATTTGTTTTTTTAGGTTTTGTAACCACCCTAATTTGGTCTACTCCAACCAGAGATCCTATTTTCCCTAAGTGTGATCATACCCCTAATTATGTCAAGACAATTTCTCAATTAATTGGCATAATTCATTAAAATCAATTTAATCTCCTAAATCAAAGTGATTTCATCACTAACTCACATTAATTACATTGGCCTATTTAATCAAATCAAAAAAATTAAATACTTGGGTAAAGTAATTAATTAAAGGGAATTATATAAATCTCCTAATTCCAAGTCCTCACTTGCAAAATGAAAAGTCAATCCATTAGCCAATGAGAGTTAAATCACTTGGATCACCTCACATGGATCCCCAAGGATTCAATCTCCACCTCTCTTCATAAATCAATCTTGACGACTCATTCCTCAAATTCTTCTATAAAAGGAATGAATTTTGAGCTCAAAGGGCCCCTAATTTTTAGAATTTCATTTGCAATCTTATGTTGATCTAAATTCTTAGAAATATAAATGCATTCTTAGCTCAATATTTAAAAAAATTTCATAATCTTTCATTGGAGCACTAAAATGAACTTTTGATTTAGCTTTTAGCTTGCATTCTAATTGAATATTCCATTCTAATATTGAATATGTCACTAATTTATGCACAATTTGAGGGAAATTATAGAATTTGTCATACTCTTCTTAGATAGGAAGAAATATGTCACTTTTAGTGATTTCTATGTGCTTTTACTCTAATATTTCATATTTTTATCACTAATCTAATGACATATTGAAGTGGTGTGTTGTAGCTTGTAGGTACAATAAATACAAACATGGGTTACACACTTGTTGAATATATATGTCTATGGGAGTTTGAGGAACACTTTCTTGAGGGAATACCTATTTGCAAGGTATAAGGCCTTGCCTTTGAATACCTTGCATGGGAACATCGGAACTCCTTGGGATTTGATACTAGTTTCCCAATGTATGATTTTGATACGGAGGTATCTGATTTGTCCAAGGTTGTAGTTGTTGTTGTTGGGGTTCATGTTGTTGGACAAAAGATGTAACCATTGGTGGATGTTAACTTTATGTTGAACCTATAGAGATAGATCCATGTTGTTGGGAAATATTTAGTCTAGAGCCAGTAGGGTTATCTTGCAGTATCTGAGTAGCTACAAAAGGATTAATTCTCATTTGGGGTGCTACAGATATGGTTTGAGCACTTGCTGAAAAAGGCCATGAGGTTGATGTCGAAGGTATACTAGTAACCAGGGGTGTACTTGTTTGGGAACTCATCATGCCTTGGGTTGAAGATGTGATAGCTTGAGTGGTTGAGCTAGTTTGAGTGGATTGAGTTTGTGTTACTATCATAGCTCTAGAGGATGGGAATATTTGACACACCAAAAAATTGTTTGGATTAGGTCCTTCTAGTGGGTTCTCTAGCCATATAGTTGATACATTTAATTCATCAGGTAGTCAGACTCCCTTTTTGATTAGCATGGACAAGGAATCTTTGAGGGTTTCTCTTGACAACATCATCTACTACTTGTTCTGATAAGGCATCTTGTTCTATATCTTCAAGTTTACACTCACTAATGTCTTGGAACATAGTAGGCCTATGGGGACCATTGGAAGGTACATGAACAATCTCATAGTAGAGTACAGGATCTGTATTCTAGAATGGGTTGTCCTCTTATTTTTGTCTTTCCCAAGGAGAAAAATGGTTTGCATAGGATTAATTGGGTTGGTTTTTAGCTTTATACCTAGTATAAGGTCCTCCACGAGGTGTGAAAAACATGGTGCTATTTGGGATGTAACTAGAGTGAGTGATATAAAGAAAACAAAAGGAAAAGCATTAGGAATCATAAAAAAGAAGTAGAGCAAATGAAAAAATCAGAGTGTGAGTGCATGAAAGGAATTTACCAATTTCACCAAGAGAGATAGAGGAATTCATACAAAGTATCAAGCCAAAAGATCATCAAAATGCTCCAAGAACCAAGACAATAACACAAGGATTTGAAAGGGTAAAAATAAGAAAAACCCCTTGTGAAGAATATGAATATGGCACAAGGCCTAAATAATGAGAGAAATAATCTCAATACAATATTGAGATCAAGATGAGAATGTGAGGAGAAGTGAGAAAAGAGAGAAGATTAATAGACAAGTGTGTGAGAGGCATCTCTTAAATAGAGATGAGTGGAGGCGTTTGCATGTAACTCCAATCTTCTATGTATGCCACATTCACATTGTGTATGTGCCAAATGTGAGATTCCTCTTAAGGAGGAATATCTAATTTATTTATTAAAGGAATTACCAAATTGTGACATGTCCTCCTACTTGGAATAGAGGACAAATACAAATAAGGATACCTTGTTTTATCCTTTAATTACATATTTTCAACCAAGAAAAGATTAAATTCTAACACACCCCTTTAATTTTTACTTGGGAGATTTACATCAAGGGGTATCAAACCCAAATTTTTACAATGAAATTCAGATTTCTCTCTAGAAAGAGGCTTTGTCAAAATATCTGCAACTTGATCTTCACCCTTGCAATAGATGAGGGATACTTTCTTTTCTTCAATTTTCTCTCTAATGAAGTGGTGGTGGAGAGAAATGTTCTTTGACTTTGCATGGTAGACCGGATTCTTTTCCAAGGCTATTGCACTTTGATTGTCACAATATAAAGGTGTAGGTTCATGTTGAGGTAGACCCAAATCTTCAAGAATTCTTCTAAGCCATAAAGATTCTTTAGAGGTATTAGTACAACTTTTTTATTTTAACATAGTAAAATAGATTGATCTTTCTTACTTTTCCAAGATATAGCACCTGAACCAAGAAAGAAACAATACCCAAAAGTAGATTTCCCATCATTGGAGTCTCCACCTAAATCTAAATCAGTAAAGCCTTTTAATGTAAAATTAGAATTTACATCATAAAATAAACCTACATCAAGAGTACCTTTAATATATCTTAAAATTATTTTAGCAATTTTGAAGTGTGTTTGTTGAGGTTTGGACATAAATCTTGAAACTAAACCAACACTAAAAGATATATCAAGTCTAGTGAGAGTTAGATAATTTAAACTTCCAACAAGTTGTCTATAAGGAGTAGCATCTATAAATGGATTTTCCATGTCTATCATTAACTTAGTTCCTAATCCACATGGAATTGAAACATGATTAGCATCATTCATATGAAATCTATCAAGAAGATCTTTAGCATATTGAATTTGAGAAATAAAAATACCCTTAGGGGTTTTCCAAATTTGCATTCAAAAGAAATAATGTAGAAGTCCTAAATCAGTCATTTGAAACTTTTGGTTAAGTTGATACTTAATATCATAAATTAAATGGTTAGAACTTGAAGAATCAAATCATCAACATAAAGAATAATAATAATGATGTCATTTTCACTATGCTTGATATACAAGTTAGGATCATTTTTACTTCTAGAAAAACCTTGAGAAATAAAGAAAGCATTGATTTAGAATACCACTCTCTAGGAGATTGTTTTAGACCATAGATAGATTTCTTTATTTTACATACAAGATGTTCATTACCTTCTTTAATAAAACTAGGAGGTTGAGACGTATAGATTTCTTCATGCAAATCACCATTTAAAAAGGCACTTTTAACATCCATTTGGTGAATAGGCCAATTCATTTGAGTAGCTAAAGAAAGAAAAACTTTAATATTAGGCATTTTTTCAATAGGATCAAAGGTCTCATTATAATCTATTCCTTCAACTTGAGAGAAACCTCTTGCTACTAGTCTAGCTTTAAACTTACTAATTTCATTATTTGCATTCAACTTAGTTTTATATAACCATTTACATGAAACAAGATTTTTGCCATGAGGTAAAAGTAACTAAATCCCAAGTATTATTAGAAATTAAATTATAATATTCATCTTGCATAGCACTTTGCCAATGAGGTTGATTTTTAGCTTGAGAAAAAGTTTGGGGATCTTTAGAATGCATAAGAGAAGACATTAAATCATAGTTACAATAATTTTAAGTCTCCTAGGTTTAAGTCCACCCATTCTAGTGATGTAATCATCACCTTCATTAAGTAAATTTTTAAACCATTTAGGATTTCTCTTAGAAGTAATAGAAATATCACTATGGGGAGTAAATTCATCATTTTCACCATCACTATCATTATCATCATGAACAACATTATCACTATCATGAGAAAAATTATCACTAGGAGGAGTAGAAATATTCTTACCATCATCTAATGACATTTAACTTATTGAATGTTTGACAATGTTAAGTTGAAGATAATGCAAGTCATTAAAATCTGTTAATGGATTGTATTATCATTGATGTCAACTTGATATCATCTATACGGTCATGTACATAATGCCAAAGACTTCAGAGAACCAAAGGAACCAAGGTTATGTTTTCAGAAATACATAAAAGTCATGTATTCACTAAGTGAAAAACAACACCGATGAAGTGCAAACCGACGGACAGAGCAAAGAAGAACAGTCACAATCATACCTGACGATTAGAAGCATAGTGTTTCCCGATGAAGCAAAACCACAGGTTGCTCGACAAGCTAAAGATAGAGTTGCCCGATGAGTAAAAATCCTATGATGCCCGACGGACGAAGATCACGAAGCTAACTAGAGTCTCACCAATGGAACTATCAGTTGTTGTCGATGACTAACTGCAATGATGACCAACAGAACAGAGAGTTCAGAAAATGACAAAATATCTAGCTGGCAGAGCTAAATAAGGACTTAACTGGTTGTCTACTTTGTTTTATTCGACCAGAGATAAGTGATTGATTTAAATCCAATTTGTACAGTTGAAAAGAAGATATCTATGAGACAATTAATGAGTTATGCTTTAAATATAATTGGCTGGATTGTTTATCATGCCAAGAATCAAGAACATGAATGTTATGTCTATATAAGAGACAAGCTTAATTCATTTTTCATATACATGGAGATGGGATTAAGGGGAGTGAATAAAAAGAGGATGCTAAAGAGAAACTGATGAAGAACAACTTTATGCAGTACTGATCAAACAAGCTGAAGGACAGCTAAGTAATTCTGTAGACACCAATAAATAGTGAGCACAGCATCATAGAGCAGAAAGTGTGGAGCACAAGGATTGAATTAATACATTGGTTAGAGAGGTAATGTACTTAAATAGATCTAAAAATATGAAATTCAAGTTGCAATATGAACAGGTCATAGTATTTCAGTTTAACCATTGAAGCATCAAGTCTCTTAACCGAGTAGGGCTTAACAATCTTCTATATATTGAGGTACATCTCAAGGAGTGCCAAAAAGATTGATTCATGATAGTAGCATTGGACTTTCCCGATACCTATTGATAGTCTAAGAAGGAGGTTGATTCAAGGATGGTAGCAATAGATGCCCGATACTAAGTGATAACCTCTATGTATAAAATCCTCTAACAAGGTCACACTTAGCAGCATTTTTGTAACCTTTAACAGGGTTGTCTCCTAACAGGGCTCACTTCAGAAGAGTGAAAATTTGGGGTACCGGTCACAGTGGTTTTTCCTTAATAGGGTTTCCATGTTAAAAATCCATGTGTTACATGTTTATGGTTTATTACTTTACTATTTTACATTTCACATATGCATTTTAGGATTTATCGGTATACTCTGCTTATTTACTGAGTTTTGGTAAATAGTTATACTACTTATCGGTAATCAAGAAAGAATATGGATTGAAAAAGAAAACTGAAAGACAGTTAATCATTATAACTATTTCATGGCATGCATCTTGTAGGGACATAATAACCTGAGATTTATTGATTGGTGGTTAAGTTTGAAGGATAAATTTTGAGGCCACTGATTCACCCCCCACCTCCCTCTCAGCTATTACTAATAATTGGTATCAGAGCTTGTGTTCTTAGAAGGAAGATTTCAAGACCTAAGTCAAGATCACAAGATGGATAGACGAGATGTGCCTAAGTTGAACAAAGATAGCTTTGCTTCATGGAAAATCAGGATAAGACTCCACTAATCAGGTATTGGTAATGATGTTACTCAATTCCTAGATACTGAATATATGTTTCCCATAGGATCATTAATAGTAGATCAATTTAGAGAGAAGCATGAACACAACTACATGGTCATAGAGCTTTCTTAGTCACTCTCTGATGCTAAATTTGAAGATGTCAAAGATTGAAAAATTGCAAATAAGATGTGGGACAAACTGAAGCTTGTACATGGAGGTGATACAAATGTTCTGAGAGCCAAGGAAGAAAGCATTAGAGGAAAGTTTGATGATCTCAGAATAAAAGAAGGAGAAAACATTACACAGTACAGCACAAGAATCAAAGAAGTAGTCAATGCTATACGAGGAGTTGAAGGTACACTTGAAGAGGAGACAGTGGTAACTAAAATCTTAAGAACCTTACTACATGTATATGCTATTAGAGTTTCTGCTATACAAGAAATGAGATAAGTAGCAAACAATATAGTTACTCTTGATAGTTTAATTGGTAGACTCATTTCATTTGAGATGAATAACTTTGATAAGTGTCTTACCAAAATTAGAGTCTACATTTAAGTCTTCTATGAGAATAAGAAAATCAAGTCATAGACACACATCTAGAAGAGAGAGTGAAAGTGAAAGTGAAGAAGAAGATCTAGATGAAATAGAAACACTTATGGCTAGAAGAATGCAGAGAGGAAAAGGTAAATACAAAGGCAAGTTACCACTTGTATGCTTTAATTGTAAAGAGATTGGACACTTTGCTACAAGATGTCCTAACAGAAGAAAAGATGATAGAGGTAATGACAGATCTTTTGAGAAGAAATCTAACAGAGGTGATAACAAAGATTACATAAGTTACTGACAATCGGAGAAAGGAGATACCCAAGACTACAAGGAAAAAGGAAATAAAGCTAGCTACCTAGCTGCTTGCAAAGATAAAGATACTGACACCAAACTTGATGAAGACATCGAGATGGTGTTTGTGGTTGTCAAAGATGATTCAGATGAAGATGAAAGGTATGTATAAACTACACTCATATCTAAGGTTAGCAAGAATGACATCTGGATTATAGAGAGTGGCTGCACTCACCACATGACCGGTGACAAAGAAAATTTTAACACTTTTGAGTATTATAATGGTGATACAATAAGAATGGGTAATGATACACCTTGTCTAGTTGAAGGTAAAGGAACTATAATGTTGAATAACCTGATTAAATGTGAAAATGCTTATTGGGTAAAAGGATTGAATTATAATTTGTTGAGTGTTTTTTAGCTGAATAATTCAGGTCACAGAGTAGCATTTGAGAATAAGAAGGCAAAGATCTTCAATGAATCAAGAAGATTGATTGGTACCGGTGAACAGACAATAGGTAAATTATTATATCTAAATGATGCTAACACCACTTGCTTAATGACTAGAAACAAAGACATATGGTTGTGTCACAAAATATTGTGTCATGTAAATTTTGACAATATGATGAAACTAAGCAGAAGGAGAAATGTAAGAGGCATACCAACGATGTCAAAGCCCGACAACATCATGTGCATGAATTGTCAAAAAGGTAAGATGACAAAGTCTAGTTTCAAAAGTAAAACCCATACATCTGATGATATTCTAGAATTAGTCCATACTAATCTATGTGGACCAATGAGGACAAAGAGTTATTATGGAGATAGATATTTTATTCTCTTTGTTGATGATTACTCTATAATGATGATAGTTATGTTTCTAAAAGATAAATCTAAAGCATTCAAGTGATGACATTATTTTTCCATTAGTATACTCACTGAAAAACATAGACAAAAAGCATTATCAACAGATAGCAAGAATTACCGATGAACCACAAGTAGTACTGGTGAAATGCAAGCATACCTGATAGAAAAAATATTTTGAGAAAAATGCTAAGCATAAAAGTGACAAGCATCACCGGCAACCACAAGCATCACCGATGACCACAAGAATCACCGGTGACCACAAGCATTACTGGTGATACAGTTTTCAGAACTAACCCGATAGGAATAGAAAAGGCATACCTAACGATGAGTTCAAGAAAGAAACACTGACGACCAAGAAAACCAACCTTTAGAACCGACAGACAAATCAAGAACCTGCAAATTGTGGATCTGAGTTTTACACGATGGATAAAGCAATGTAATTCTATTTATAGAGTTTTATTTTGTTTTAAATCATAATTTGATGGTCATGCAAGCTTTATGTAAATGCTTT
>MU223845.1:2854778-2883828 GCA_018584345.1 Thuja plicata
CTGTCGGCCACTCGCGGTAAAGGGTGGGGTGGGGCCGAGACCCCCCCCCCCAAAAAAAAAGGTAATTTTGTTTTTGTTTTTTATTATTATTTTGTTTTGTTAAAGTTTTTTTTTAAGTTAATTAAATTTTAATTAATTTAAGTTTAGTTAATTATAGTTAATTTATATTTAATTTAATTTTAAATTATTTTATTTTAAATAAATTTATTCTTTTATAAATATATATTTATTTAATGAGATTTGGTTTTTTGATTAAATAATAGTTATTAAATTTATTTATTTTATGAGAGAGGAAGTATTTGAAAGATGTATTATTTATGGATAATAAGTAATAGAATTAATAGTGGATTATTTTCTTTTGTTTAGTATCTAGTATATGCAAACTGGTTACGCTGGAAAACAATAGGGTGGATATTGAAGTTCATACTAGTATTTTTTTTTGTTATTGCATGATATTTTCATACTTGATGTAATTAAAGATGAATTGTTAATGATTTAGATTGATTTAAGAAAGGATGTTCTTACAAATTTGGTTATTGTCATGTTATCAAGGTGTTTTATTAGCTCTTCTAGAATTGTGTTTTACTATGTCATGATGGATTAGTCTATATGTTATTAGAATGATGTGCATTGGGAACTTTATCATTTTTGGGCATCTGTTAGGGTTTTGGGGCTTGATTCGGCATGGTTTTGTGCATGGGTTTCCAGTGCATGTGTCTTTTATGTTATGTTGGTTCGTTCATCTTCCTGAACCTAGTGTCTTATGAACTTAGGATATGTGGTCCTTGAGAATGTTTCATATGGTTAGTGAGAACCAGTAGTTCCTATATGGGTAGGAACCGGTTTATGAGATCTATAAGATTATATTTGACCTTGAGCTAAGGGGACGGATAGTTAGGTGCATCTTAGGGGAGTGGCTTGCAATAGGATTCCAGGGCCCAAAGAGGCTAGTCCAGGGTGACCTATTGTAAGTTGTTTAATAAGTGATAACTTAATAATAAAACTTGGGGATTACATTAAATACAAGATTAGTTAGCATGTTGAGCGTCCGAGGTCCAGAGTGACCAGACCAGGGTAAACTCAACTAGATGATGCTTGAGGGTCTGGGGTCCATAGTGACCAGTCTCGGGTAACTCGAGTATATTACCATATGATGAAACTCCCATAGCATGTAGCCTAAGTCTCCTCCATAGGTCATGTTGTACCTTTTTATGGTTGTGTCTTGGACACTTGACTTTTGGTTTCAGTATATTGGTTGTGTTGGAGTTTTGATATCTTATACATGTTCCTTTATATTTGGATGATGTACCTTGTATGATCTTGGTTTTCCAATTGTCTTGATCTTTCCATATTTGTGCTTTTGCTTTAGTCTTTCTTGTTGTGATTAGAAAGCTTCTAGAATCTTCCTATGTGTTTCTTTATGATGGCTTGTATGCCTTTGATTGTCTTCATGTTGTATACCCATGTGTGTGGGCCTGTTATTATCTCCTCAGCATGGTGGGAGTGGACCTTTGGTTCCACACGGTCGGGTGGTAGTGATTCTTATTACCATTGAGATCCAACGGTTCTTCTTCTTGCTTGGATGATCCTTGTTGCAGTTATATCTTCTAATTCTTGTGGAGAATTGTACAATTTAATGAGTTGTATATTTGTAACCATATGTGTTTATTGGTTGACATCCTTTAAAGGATGTATTATGTTGTATTCTTCATGTTTATTTAGGAGGTCTTGATCTTATCATATCAGTTGTTATCTGGTGATAGTGTATCAAATGTGATACCTGTATTAGTTGTTGTATCATACTTGTATTAGAGTGATTACTACATACCCTGTGACATGTGCAGAGGATGTGATTTATGAGATGTATATATTGGATTCATTTGATGTATCCTTTGTGTTAGTTCTTTATAGTTGTTATTCATAGATTATCTTGCTTAAGTGATTCTACGTCAAGTAACCCTCGAGGATTTTTATCTGTGTATGAGTTGTTTTTATGTGTATGTCGTGTATCTCATTGCATTGCTTCTGCATCATTATCATTATTGTTTGTAAATATTTAAAAAAAATTATCTTGTTAGCTCAGTGTCAAGTTTAGGTTAGTTCTCCAAGGTTCCCTGGTGGGGCATTATAGTTAATGGAAGGTATGCATATGAAGATCCTAGAACCAGTGGTTATCTATTATGATAATACCAGTGCAATAAACATTTCAAAGAATCCATTCATGCATGCTAAGACTAAACACATTTCCATCAAGTATCATTATTTGAGAGAACAAGTCCAAGAAAGGGAGGTGATACTTGAGTATGTGCAATATAAAGAACAATTAGTTGATATCTTCACCAAGCCACTGCCCAAGGATACATTTGAATACTTGAGGAAGAGACTAGGGGTCAAGCCCTTGTCTATTAGTTAGTAAAATCACTAGACGGTTGCATCAGCCTACATATTATCATAATATCATTCATGTTGATGCAAGCAAAAAGATGAACTTCAAAGATAAATCTATATATAGACAGGTATATATCATCACCGAGAACTAGAGCATATTGTTGTATTGATGATGGATAAGGGAAATTCATGAAATATATTATGGAAAAAAAGGATTACTTGACATTAATGTTAGATATCTATAAAATACTTGTTTGACATTGTTGTCAAAGGGAGAGAGATTATCCATATTATCGCATTCTTTAGAAAAAGGGAGAAAGGTTATCCATTATCACATTACTCCAACAGGGAGAGATTATATCCTTACGAAAGATCATACAAAGGGAGAGTTTCTAATAAGAGAAAAAAGACATCAAAAGAAAAGAACAGTCAAGGGAGAGAAATTGACACAAGGAAAGAACGCAACACATCAGAAGAAGATAAAGAGCTGCAAGAATCAAATTTATGCTAAAATAGAGCTTATTGATGGTCAGACATTTTTATTGGTTATCAGAACAAAATGATTGGTAGTTTGGAGAATCTCAACTCTTGTATTTCATATTGTATTAGAAATAGTATAGTGTGATAATATAGTATGTTGCCATCAATGCCAAAGGGAGAGATTGATGATATGTAACTGATTGAATGTTTGACAATGTTAAGTTGAAGATAATGCAAGTCATTAAAATATGTTAATAGATTGTATTGTCATTAATGTCAACTTGATATCATCTGTACAGTCATATACATAATGCCAAAGACTTCAAAGAACCAAAGGAACCAAGGTTATGTTTTCAGCAATACATAAAATTCATCTATTCACTAAGTGACAAACAACACCAACGGAGTGCACACTGACGGACAGAGCAAAGAAGAATAGTCACAATAATACCTGACAATCAGAAGCATAGTATTTCTTGACAAAGAAAAATCAAAGGTTGCCCGACAAGCTAAAGACAGAGTTGCCCGACGAGTAAAAATCCTATGATGCCCGACGGACGAAGATCATGAAGCTAACTGGAGTCTCACCGATGGAACTGTCAGTTGTCACCAATGACTAACTACAGTGATGATCAACAGAACAAAGAATTTAGAAATTGACAAAATATCTAGCTTGCAGAGCTAAATAAGGACTTAATTGGTTGTCTACTTTGTTTTATTCGACCAGAGATAAGTGATTGATTTAAAGCTGATTTGTACAGTTGGCAAGAAGATATCTATGAGACAAATAATGAGTTATGCTTTAAATCTAATTAGTTGGATTTTTTATCACCTCAAGAATCAAGAACATGAATATTATGTCTATATAAGAGACAATATTGATTCATTTTTCATATACATGGAGATGGGATTAAGGGTAGTGAATAAAAAGAGGATGCTGAAGAGAAACTGATGAAGAACAAGTTTATGTAGTATTGGTCAAACAAGATGAAGGAGAGCTAAGTAATTCTATAGACACCGACGAATAGTGAGCATAGCATCACAGAGCAGAAAGTGTGGAGCACAAAGATTGAATTGATACATTGGTCAGAGAGGTAATGTACTTAAATAGATCTAAAAATTTGCAGTTCAAGTTGCAATATGAACAGGTCATAGTATTTAATTTTAACCATTGAAGCATCAAGTCTCTTAACTGAGCAAGACTTAATAGTCTTCTATATATTGAGGTACATCTCAAGGAGTGCCAAAAAGGTTGATTCATGATAGTAGCATTGGACTTGCCCGATACCTATTAACAATCTAAGAAGGAGGCTGATTCAAGGATGGTAGCAATAGATGTCCAATACTAAGTGACAACCACTATGCATAAAATATTCTAACAAGGTCACACTTAATAGTGTGTTTGTAACCTTTAACAGGGTTGGCTCCTAATAGGGCTCACTTTAGAAGAGTGAAAATTTTAGGTACAGGTCCCAGTGGTTTTTCCCTTAATAGGATTTTCACATTTAAAATCCATATTTTATGTGTTTGTGGTTTATTACTTTACTGTTTTACATTTCACATATGCATTTCTAGATTGATCGGTATACTCTGCTTATTTATTGAGTTTCGGTAAATAGTTATACTGCTTATCGGTAATCAAGAAAGAATAAGGATTGACAAACAAAACTGACAGAAAATTAATCATTATAAGTATTTCATGGCATGCATCTTGTAGGGACATAATAATCTGAGATTTATTGATTGGTGGTTAAGTTTGAAGATAAATTTTGAGGCCACTGATTCACGCCGCCCCCCCCCCCCCCCCCCCCCCCCCTCAGTTATTACTAACATCAGCATCATCATCATCTTTTTTAATACTAGTAGGAATAGAAATAGGTGCATTAGTAGTAGGGTTTAGAATAGGAGGTTGGTCCTCCAAGATATCAATAATACCCCCTTTAAATTCATCATCTTTTACCTTGGAACAATCATGAACTTCATTTTCTGCACAATAACATCTCTTGTAATGTGTACCTTGTTAGTAATAGGATCATAAACTCTATAACCTTTAGTAGATTTATCATACCCAACAAAAGTAAAGGAATAAGGTTTAGAATCAATTTTATGCCTTTTTTGTTTAGGTGTGTGAACATAAGTAATAGATCCAAAAAAATTCAAATGTTGTAAATTTGGTTTCCTACCAGACCAAGTTTCCTTAGGAGTTATATTTTGCAAAGCTTTAGTAGGAGTTCTATTAAGAATATAAGTGGCACAAACCATTGCTTTAGACCAAAACTTATAATGCATATCTTTAGCATGTAACATACATCTAGCAATTTCCACAATAGTTCTATGCTTCCTTTCCACCACACCATTTTGTTGTGGTGTATAAGGAACAGTAAGCTGATGTTTTGTACCAAAAGATCTTAAGTAAGAATGAAAAGCATTATTAACATATTCAGTACCACTATCTTTTCTAAGTATTTTAAGTTTAAAACCAGATTGCCTTTCCACAAACATACGAAATTCAGAAAATGTGTCAAGTACTTGATCTTTAGTATGCAAAAAATAAATCCAAATTCTTCTAGTAAAATCATCCACAAAGGTTAGAGCGTACTTTGCACCTTCTATGGATATGTTCTCCATTGGACCCAAAATATCACTATGAATAAGATATAACTTATGAGAAGCCCTCATTGAAGTACCATGAGGAAAGGACTCCCCTTTCATTTTGCTACTCATGCACCCTGTGCATGTAATTTTAGATGGAACAATATGAGGTTGACCTTCAACCATGTTAGATTTGTGCATCAAATTAATATAATTGGAATTCAAATGGCCAAGCTTTTCATGCCATACTTTGAAATCAATATTAAATTTCAAAGAGTACCTTGAAGAGGCAAACTCATAGAATTTAAACAAGTTATCATGATCCATATTACTATTAGAAACAACATAATCAGTGTTAGGATCAATAATATAGCACATATCCTTATGAAATTCAACTTTGTAATCTTGGCATAATTGAGAAACTGAAAGAAGATTAGATTTCAATTCAGGAACATAAAGAACATTGTGTAACTTTCCATTTGGAACATTAACATCACCAAATCCATTAACTTTGCAACTATGATCATTAGATAATTGAATAGGAATATTAGTAGTATCAAGTTGCAAAGAATCAAATACTTCTCTATGAGATGTAACATGATGAGAAGCGCCACTATCAATAATCCATTCTAATGCATGAGAAGCTTTATAACAAGCATTAAAAGCATGACGAGATTGATTACCTTGAGATTTGAAGTTATTTTGATTAGTATTATTCATAGGCTTCTTATCATTTTGATTTTTAAAACCAACATTAGTTAGGTGACCATCTTTATCACAATAAGTACAATGTGGTTTTTTATTTTGTTGATTATCGTAATTATTTTTATTATTATTGTATGATGGCCGAGAGTTAGACCTGTTATTTTTATTATAGTTATTTGAATAGCCATTATTATGATGATTATTGTTACGATAGTTATTGTTGTTATTGGAATAATTATTATTATGATGTTTACTATTAGAAGTATGAGATTTATTACTTTGATTTTGAGTTTTAGAAACAAAAGCATGTTCAAAAGATTTAATAATTCCAAATTGCAATAATTTAGCCTCCTCTTGACATAACAAATTTTTAAAGATGGCATAAGTTAAATGAGGAACTAAAGTAGGAATAGAAACCTGAGAATGAATATTAGTAATGAATTGCTGAAATTCCTTAGGAAGACATTTCTTTAAGATAATAGTAATTAATATAATGTTAGTCAAAGTAACATTAACACCACTTGGTTGAGTTTTAATTGCATCAAACTTGAGTAAAAATTCATCCATATTTTTAAAATCATTATACCTTAAGTCCTCCAAGTTGTCTTGGAGTTGAATCTTACGGGATTTGGATGAGCTATCATATGTCTGTTGTAAAATGGCCCACGCTTCATGAGCTTTGGTGCAATGTCCAATTAGGACATAAATATCAGGAACGATGAAGAGACAAATCAAACCAAGAGCTTCTTCATTTTTTGTTTTCCATGCATCTTTTTCTACTTGTGAAGCAGAGCTAGATGGTTCAATAGAAGCATCTATAGCAACTTCAAGTAGATATTTAAAATGAAATAGAAATGAAACATGAGTTTTCCATTGATGATAATTAGAGCTATTGAGTTTAATTTCTGGAATTAGAGTAGACATGATTAAATGATCAAATTATCTTAAACAAAGTGAATTACAATGAAAATATATTGATCAAGATTAAGAAATATAAATTTAACTTTAATGAAACTTACAATAGAATGGTTAAATAATGATATTAAAAAAAAAAAAATTTAATTTAAATTGAGGAACAAATTTTAATTATCACTAAATAACAAAATAATAATGGAAATAAGTTAGAATTGGTCCAAAAAACTTAGGAATGAAACGAAATGAAATAATATTGAATAGATAAAATGTTTGAGCAATTAAACTTTCTTATTAAAAAAATATTTGACCAGATTTAAAAAAATTAATAAATGAGTCAGAGATAATATTCAAACTACAACTAAAATTAGAAAAACCATAGATTGCTGAAAGTAATCTCAGAATAATAATTAATATTCTTTGCTAGAAAGCTAAAACCAGTAAAGAATAATAATAATACAAGATAACTGAAATTAAACTGTTGCGCAAGAGAGATCTGGTTAGAATATAGAACGGTTTGACTGAAATAAAATTTTAAATGCATATTCAACTTCAATATCAATCTTACCCAAGATATCGCCAAGACTGTGAAAGGTAAAAAAAATTTAAAAAATTCATAAATAGAAGATATAAGTCTGCGCAATATAATGCAATGATGTGAATAACCAAAGAGAAATGCTCTTAAAAGTTAATTAAATATATTTTAAAGGAGCTGCAAAATAGATAATAGTTATAAACAAAGTATGAAATGATAATGAGTTTTAAGGTAGCTGCGTTAGAAGTTTTACTAACAAATCTTTAAATCTTTATATCCTTACCAAATAGCAACGTTAGAAGTTTAAAAGATTAAAAAAATAAATGTTTAAAGTAAGCCTGGGTAATGAGATATTTTAATAGTTTTGAATATACAAGAAAGGTTGCACAATGAAACAGTATGACATCTTAATGAAATATCAAATGCATAAGCTGCAATATAGGTTGCGCCAAGAAAGGCTAAAGGAAGCTACGTAGAGTGTTTGCTTCCCAAGGTAATAAACTAAGCTCAGAATGCTATGCAATAAAATAAATAGTCTGTGCAATGAATAGTATGAAAGGCAGAAGGTGCGCAAGAGATGGGGAATCAAAACTATGTTAGAAGTTTGCTAAAGCTAAAGCTACGCTATCCTAGATCTGTTGCTGCGCAAGGTAAGAGGACTATTGCGCGAAGGGTTAAACAGGATACACAGAACAATATGTAATGAGAAAGATGCTTGAGCTGCACCAAGGGAGTACAAGAAGATTAAAATGTTGTGCAATATAATAGACAATAACCTGCGCAATGAACAATGTTATATAATATTATATAGCAGTAAACAAAATATATATGACAGAAAACAATATCAGAGATATATTAAACAGAAATAGATGAGATATAAAGAACAAAGGTATAACTAAATGATGGATAACCTGCAACGGAAAGAAGTTAGAAATCTGATGAACTCTGATAAATATACAAAGATATATTAAAAATAGAGATTAAGAAATAAATTTGAGTGAGATATAATGATAGACCTGCAAAAAAAACATTAGATATACAGATTAAAATATTAAAAAACTAGATCTTAAAGATAGAATACTAAAGTATAGAATAAGAAAACTAGAATCCCTTGCGGTTGCCCGATAGAGGGTAAGTTAGATCTATAAAAAAAAGCTTGAAAAACATTGTGGTTTCTTGACAAAGGGTGAGATTAGATCTTATGCAAGGACAATGTTAGAATGCTAAAATATAGAACTCTGAATATATAAATCTACAAACTTGAAATAGATATGAGGAAAAAAACTTAGATCTAGCATCAAGCCATCTAGAACAAGTTATATTCACAAAAAAAGTTAGATTTCCAAAATAGTAACAATGAAGCAAAACCTGCAACAAAATGGTTAGATAACAAAAAAACTTTTTGCTTCACAACCAAAATAGCCTTCAAATTTCCCTACATGCAACACTCAACAAACAAGGATTAAACCTACTCTGATACCATGTTAGGAATCATAAAAAAGAAGTAGATCAAATGAAAGAATTCAAGTGTGAGTGCATGAAAGGAATTTACCAAGTTCACTAAGAAAGATAGAGGAATTGATACAAAGTATCAAGCCAAAAGATCATCAAAATGCTCCAAGAACCAAGACAAGAACACAAGGATTTAAAAGGGGAAAAAAAAGAAAAACCCCTTGTGAAGAATATGAATATGGCACAAGGCCTAAAGAATCAGAGCAATAAGCTCAATACAATATTGAGAGCAAGATGAGAATGTGGTAAGTGAGAAAAGAGAGAAGATTATTAGACAAGTGTGTGAGAGGCAACTCTTCAATAGAGATGAGTGGAGGAGTTTGCATGTAACTCCCATCTTCTATACATGCCACATTCACATTGTGTGTGTGCCAAATGTGAGATTCCTCTTAAGGAGGAATATCTAATTTCCTTATTAAAGGATTACAAGATTGTGACATGTCCTCCTACTTGGACTAGAGGACAAATGGAAATAAGGATACCTTGGTTTATCCTTTAATTACATTTTTTCAATCAAGGAAAGATTAAATTCTAACAAATAGCCTCTCAAAGGGAGTTCAAGCTTCTTGTTTTGACAAGGGTAATTTCTAGGAACAAATTTGATTTCTCTTGATCTCATATTGGTGAAAAAAAAAGGATATGATTCTGACTCTTTCCTTAGATGAGACAAAGTCACTAATAATGATTGGTTGAAACTGAGAAAGTGGGATCAATATAGTCTAGTCTTAACTTTAAAATTAACAATAGTAAACAATAACTAAACCAACAAGGAGGGATGATCCTAGGTATTTAGAGATTCACACTAAGTCTTTTTTATCTCCACAGATGTGTACATGGATCTTTCAAACGATATGGGGAATATTTTCCAAGGTATCTAGCTGATAAAATGCACTGGTATGACAAATGAATCCAAGATAAACTGATAGAATAACAATAGGGCTAGATAGGTCGATTGCAGTAGAATGCAAGGACAATTACAGTCAACTTTTAGCAATTGTAGTAATCTATTGCAGGAATAAAAGCTCTGAGTGCGCTAAACTTCCATTAATTGCAGAAAATTTCCAACAATTGTGGCAATCTATGACAGTTTGAAAAATGATAGCGATTTTGGGAAATCTGTCTGAAAATTTGATATTTTGGTACTATGATGAGATTTTGAAATAGGCATGTTTGCTGACACCCTAGACTTTAACACATTTGACTCATTTTGATAATTTTGGATGTTGGTTTTGCATTTAAGGACTGACCACACATACAAGCATGACAGAAAAAGTGTTTTGAATATCAAGAATAAAGCGTGTATGTTCTACAACTTTTTCAAGTTGCAATGTTTTCACTTGGCCAAAACGGAGACAAATAGATTAATCTACGTCAAATTGGTTTCATGATGAGATGTTATAGGCCCAATTCTTAATGTTCATCAGCTCACACATTAATTATCACTCTACTAGGACATTAAGATCCATGACGTAGGTGCCCATTTTTTTGCCTTTCCCAAATATTCTTGTCATGCTAATGAACATCTATTTCATCAACACAATACCCTAGAACACATATGTTGGGAATCTTGGGGGAAGCTGGTAGGCCTCTAATTAACCAGGATGTAGTTAGGTTTGTAGAGTCTCTCTAATCAGTTTGTACGTGTGTGACTCACTAAAGATCCTAGTTGACTATGCTGGCTACTTAGTGATATTCACCCGATCTAGGCTATCATCAACACACCTCACCCAAGCTTGGCTAGATATAAAATGGCTCTTTGGAACATGTATTTTTTATATACCAATTAGAAGGATTACTGGTTCGAGGTCATCCTCTGAGGAAGAAGCGCTTTCCCCAAACAAGGCTCACTAAAAACAATATAAAGGTTTTTTATGCTAATAGAATGTGCAAGTGCACCAAGAACCCAAGACACAAGGTTAATTGATTAATCACCAAAGATAAAAATGTGAACTAAACTATCACCATACTTGGAAGCATGTTCAATTTTAAAGCCCAAACCAAATGAGGATTGTTGTTCAATTTTACAACAAAATGAGATAAATATTGCTTGTTCAATTTTAATGCACCAAATTTGAAAGATTCTTTGCCTTTGTTCAATTGTTAACCACCATGTCAATTTTAAACACCAAATTTAAAGATTGAGATGGTCATGTTTGGCATATAATGTTTGTTTTAAGCACTAAATTGACAAATGAATTGATTTTACGTTGCTTTGTTAAGATTTGTTTCCACGCCAAAGAGATGAAATGATGGATTAGTATCAAAACCCTAGCAATCAAAACATGTGTAATTGAGAAATGCCTTTAAAATAGTTTTTACTCATAGTGGTCCCAATTTTTTCTCTATTTCTAGTGACTTGTCCGATCCTGCATAGAAACCAAGAAAAAAGTCAAAATTTTAGCAAGTCAAAGATTGAGTACAGAACGATTGTGGAATTCTTGCAGAGATTGTGGTAGACTTCCTGCAATTATGGTAAATAAAAAATTGACTGCGGCAGCAAGGAATCGATTGTAGTAATCCTTCAACGATTGTGGTCAACTTCTTGAAATTGCAGTAAAGAAATAGTCGATTATGGTATCCTCTAATCAATTGTTTTTATCTTTGCATGATTGCGGTATAATGTGTTGATCTTATGGGAAGACATGTTGTCAATTAGTGCCAAAACGCTTAGTCATTTATATGATTAAAGTGTTGATCGAGCCAGTAGCTTGAAGTGTTACCCGAGCTATGAAGTTGCAGTATCGACCAAGAAGATAGTTTAGAACAGTATCACCCGAGTCACTAGTGTTACCCAAGTTACCATCTCTGAGTGATGAATGTGACTCGAACACTCAGTGTTAACCAAGTGCCATAGTTGCCAATTCATTACGTCACTTGAGTGTCAGTGTATCAACCGAGTGGATTACTGGACCCGAGTATCAACATTGAACTGACTTAGTTCATATTGTTAATACTATTTAATATGAAAAGTAGTCGACTTATAGAGGTATTTGATTTGGATAAGATATATATGTAAGATACTTTATTTATCCAAAATAGAAGAATGTAAGAGTGAAATTTAGAATGGATATATGAATGTGAATATGAAGTGGCGGATTGATTAGAAGGCTACAGAAGTATAAAGGTACAGTAGAGACTCATCTATCACATTCAGGTGATCAGTATTATTTCAAAGCATCTTATTTAGAAAATCAGAGTTGCATAACAGATCATTCACTGGTTCATCCTAACAGGTGTATCAGCAAAATCCTTTAATAGGGTGGACTTAACAGTCCTTATCAAATCTCCTAATAGAGTGCATACTTTATTGTATTGTATAAATCCTTTCACAAGGTGGACCTAACAGTCCTTATTTCTCCTAACAGGTTAGTCCATCAGAAGTGGTCAATTGTAATCCTTAACAGGCCAAATTTATTACTGCAGTACTAAATCTTGTGGGTACCATCCCCACCCCAGTTTTACTTTCTATTTGGAAGGTTTCTGGGTAACCAAATATTGTGTCAAGTTTTATGAATGGTTATTACTTTTATTTTCCATCCATGCAATTAGATTATCCAATCTAATAAAGGATTAAAGAGAATAAGTTTTCTTGGTTCCTAATTCACCCCCCCCCCCTCTCAGTCACCTAGCCTATAATATATTTCCAACAATTGGTATCAGAGTTGNAATTAGATTATCCAATCTAATAAAGGATTAAAGAGAATAAGTTTTCTTGGTTCCTAATTCCCCCCCCCCCCCTCTCAGTCACCTAGCCTATAATATATTTCCAACAATTGGTATCAGAGTTGGAGGTTCTCTTGTCAAAAGTTTAACAGATTGAGAAAAGATCAGAGGCAATGGAAATATACAGACTCGATAAATCCATTGAAAATGAAAATATAGATCTACAAGTGGCCATGGATCAAATCAGAAAACTCAAGAAGCATCTCTCTCAATCCCTGAAAAGAAGAAAAGATTTAGCAATGCAGATGAATGATAAAAGTTACATAGAATAAATAATTGAAGATTTATGAAAAGAAAGAAGTTCTGAAGAAGCTTATGCAGTCATTGAAGACCTACTTGCAAATAATCTCAACTTACATGAAGAAGTTAGAAATTTAAAGAGAGAACAAGAAATTCATTTAGTCAGAATATGTGAAGTCATGGAACAAAAGAACCAAGCAGAAAATGACAGAGAAATGGCACAAGAAAATAAAAGATTGCTAAGTACAATATTAGAGGAAAAGGAAAATGAAATCCATCATTTGTCACTTCAATAAGAAGATATGATAAATCAACTCAATAATACAAATCAAGAAGTTATCAATCTAAGGACTGAAAATGAAAGACTGCAAAATGATCTCAATACTAAAAAGTAAACCAATGAGAGTGAGCTGAATTCACAAGTAAGCATAGATTAGTTGATAGAGAAAACTCAATTTAGACATCATGGATAGACTGTATTAGGTTATACTAAACAGGGTGAATCCTCATAGCAAGGAACTCAAAAGAACATGAAACCTACTTGTAATCATTGTGGTAAGTTAGGGCATACAACAAATAAGTGTTGGAGCAATGGAAAGTTAAATTTTAATGGAAAATGCTACAAGTGTAAAAAACATGGACATAGGGAAATTTAATGTACTTAGAAACCTAATTTTGAAGGAAAATGTTTCAATTGTAACAAACAAGATCATAAGTCTTCCGAGTGCAGAACTAAGAAATGGAACCCTGCTGAACAACTAGCTAAAGCAATTTTTAGTTGGGATTACAACACATGGAGAAGATGTTGCCATTGTGGTGAATATGGGAACATTGGTGCAAATTGTGCAAAGACTCAACTCATAAAAATGAATCCTACTAAGATATCTTACGTGTGTAAACAACTCGGTCATCTAAGCAATAATTGCATGAACAGATAAAAAGTGGATATTGGTTTTGAGAAAGGAAAAGGAAAAGTTTCTAAAATCATAACTCAGATGATTCAGTAGTGTTAGGATTGGATAATAATGAGGGGGGGTGATTTAGTATTATAAAACTTTATTAAATTCTTCAACCAATTAAATATTAACCATAAACTTGCAGTAAAGAAAAGAACATAAGCAAATGACTCAGTACTCATAACACCACATTTTGTTTTCGAGGAAACCCTGGTGGGGATGGTACCCACAAGAATGTACTAAAGTATAATGCCCCTGTTAGTATACCTAGACCTTTTAGGAGCTGAATATTACATAGAACACTTCCTTGTTAAAGGAATTACAACCCTGTTAAAGGTTCACAACACCCTGTTAGGGGCCAACTAAGCTTACAACTCTTACAAAGTAATTCAGGTTACAAAGTGTTCTCAGTCATGAACAAAACAAGCAAAACTTGTGCTTAGATAGTTCCTTTATAGTTCGTTGATAATCTTTTCCATTCTCTTCTCTTCTATTCGCTCAACAACTCATCCAAAAAAAACTCTATTATCTTTATCAAAAAGATCTTACATATATATCTCACAACTTTACAAAGTTGGCTCCCAATATGAATATTACAAAGTCGGCCTTCAATACAGAATAAATTTAATATAGTAAATATCAAATGCATATTTGGAGCTCTTTCATATTCAATGTGTAGGTTATCAACAACCAAAATCCAACTTTGATTTCCTGGAGTCCAAGTCATACTCCCTCAATATTTGCTACTGTCCAATTGCTTTGTATCATTGTTCTATTGCAGTCTGTCTATCTTCAATTATTTCTAACTCACTATAGACTTAACCAAAACCAAATCAAAATTGATCTTAGGTGGAATTCATACAAACCCCATACTATCTTCCTCTAATCTCTCTTTCCCTAATTCATCAATCATGATCTTCGACATCCAAAACACTTATGTATCTCTGCTTTTATACTTAGTCAATTTCTGAATCATCAAAACTTATCTTTAGGAATCAATCTAAAACCCAGATGTGTTTCCATAAATGAAAACCAAAAAGTGAATCACATTTACACAAAATTGATCACTTTCCAACAATCTCTCCCTTTGGCATTGATGGCAACACTTAACAAAAAAATGAATAAGTGTTCCAACAAAACTGTCTCCTCTATAATCTTCATTTCCTCTTCTTGTCTCTTTTCTATTTTCTTTTCTTCTCCTATATAATTTTTTTATTATATATATTTTTTCCTTCTCTTCTCCCATTTGACAACAATGAAAAAGGTGCATACAAAACAATAGGCTTTAGAGCTTGCTCACCAGTTTCAGAATATCCTAAAAAGAATCTTCCAAGATCTTCACTTCTGCATTCCATGTTTTGAACAATATTTGGCTAATGTGAATTAATTCATTCAATGCAAATGATGTGGTCTCATCTTCTTTCAATTCTATGGGAAAATATTTAGTCAGTGAATCTATCACTTTCTCCAAGTCTGAGAGATGAACTTCAAGTATGGATAGCTTGGGAGTGATAAAGCTCTTTAGCAAGTTAAACCTAGTCAATACTCACCCTTTCTCATTATCCAATACACTAATTTTAGCAAGAATTCTTGTGACTTCCATGTCTAACTCTATTGTGGATTTTGAAGATGTTTCACAGCCATCCATCATACTGTTCAAAGTTTCCTTCTCTTTGGAAATAATGTCTTCTACATTCTGAACATGCCTAATTGGATTAATACAATAACTAAATAGTTTTCTCCCATGTCTAATGTAGCTATTTGCATTTGTCAAACAAGTTTTCACAATGCCTAAGTCCCATGTGATAGACTTGCAGAATTTTGTTAATTGCTTCTCTGAGTATGTCTTCTTTGCCTTCTCCTCTGCAACCTTCAACAAATTCTCATAGTGCCCATCAAATTCATCAGGTGTTATTCTCAGATTTTCAATGTCATCTTTGTGCTACAAAGCTATAGGTACTGGAATCAATTTGTTCACAGTATCAATTGCTCTAGGAATTACTTTAGACTTTTTGTCTCCTTTTTGTTCTAATCTTTCCTTGGCTTTGTTCAATGTAGTAAATGCCAATTTCACCAATTCAACTTCATCCATTCTATCATCATTTACATCACTGATTGCCAAAAATGAAATGGATGATGTGTTTACCTCTTTCTTTTCATCCTCTTGCTATTCTGATTTCTATACTTCTACCTTCTTCTACTCTTCTACCTCTTTTTGTCCAGCTTCATCTACTATGGAAGTCTCCATATTCCCTGCAAAAGGGTCCTTTTCATCTTGTGAAGGGTCAAGGGTCACTGCCACACTAGAGACATAGAAATATGGTGGTGGATCTACTTCACTCTTCTCAGTAGTTGTCTCTATTTATTTTGATCTTTCACCCATTCCCAATTGTATAGGAGAAGTGGTCTTGGGAGGTGGGGGCTTGTTAGACATAGTATTCATCACTATATTCTCTAGTGCCTTCTGAGTTTCCTTAGTGAATTCCTCATACTTCCTCACCATGATTTTCAACAATCTTATCTTGGCCCTTAATAGAGGTTTTAATTCTTTTTATATTCTATCCCTCTCTTGTACTGATGTCAGAAGCAGCATGTTATCAATTTCCTGATTTCTGATTGTATCATCCTCAATCTGTGCCACGTGTTTTTTTTATCTCCAATCTTCCATACAATTCTATAGGTATACTTCCTTCAATTTCTAAAAGAGTCTTCTTGAAAGTAAGTAAATGTTCAATCATAATATCTTCAATCTTAATCTTGTCTGATTCTTCATACCTATCATAGTATTTATCAATTGTGACTAATTTACCTTGTTCTATTGCTCTCTTCTCTATCATCTTCATGTCAGGCTTCCACAAGTTCTTCTCAGTTTTTTTCTCTTCTCTCACTATGCTCTTCTCTTTAGGCGATGTGTGCATGCTTGATCTAGTTACTCTAGGAATAATGTTTTCTTCTTGTGTTGTTTATTGTTGTGGAGGAGGTGGACTGTCTACCATAACTACCTCAGAAGTGGGAGGGGTTGTAGTACTTCCACTTGCTAGTCCAAGAGATCTTTTTGTCATCTTCTTCTTCACTTCTTTTAGTTCTTCCTCTGTCAACCCATCTTTTACACCGCATTCATGTACAAGGTTCTCAATATTTATTTTCCTCAGACCTCTAGTCTATTCTTCTCTCACCTTTGTTGACTTTTCCTCATATGTTCCCCATATTTCCTCTAATGTATCAATTTATGATGCAAGAACATGTTCCACTTGCATGGTAAGTACTTCAAAACTTACTTCATAACCCATGGGATAACACCATTTCTTTCTAGGTATGACTGCTTCAAAACATACACAATCAGTTTCAACCATGAAACAGATTGTATCCTTGTATTTGTCAACAATGTCCTCATGTATTTTGTATCTGGTCTTCATTTGTCTCTGTAGGATTTTGATCATAGAAAATAATCTCCATCAACCCAAGTAGTATTATGTCTCTTGTAACTCTGCGAAATTTAGAATACTAGTAGGTATCCTAGATTTTCAACCACTAGGATGTAAACCAGGAAATTTGTGCTCAATATGAATAAACATGTGTTAATGTATTAATCATTAGCGTTTATCAATTGGTTTCTATATTTTAGTTTTGGTAGTTTTTCTATAGCAGTTGAACAGCTATATGACTGCCTTATTTATGTAATCAATCGTTATGAAGAAAATACAATAATATTTGGATTATCTTTTATGTTATTTCATTCCTAGGTCTAACAGTGGTATCAGAGCCTGTAATTTCTTATGCATGTTCTCATGAATATCCACAAGGTAGTAATGTTGCTGAAGCCGTGTGAGTAAAAAGTTGGTTATGAAGGATAATACATTGTTCGCAATGAAGACATAATATCAACCTTTCAAAGGTTGAAAGTTGCATTAACTTTTTTAGAGAAGGAAATAAGATGCTTGGAATGCTTGAAGTTGTATATCTGCTGAGTGAATCCAATGATTGGATAAATGCTAAAGTTTGGTAATGGAATACCTGTCGGTTCCAATAGTAGTGGACAAGGCATTTTCAAGTTAATGAAGATGGTTAAACCCGCTCGAAGAAGCCAAGAGACACGTTTCAAATCCATGTAGAGTTGGAAGTAGCTGTTGCGGGTGATCATGGTCTAGCAGACCCGTAGATGAATCGGTCACTGGAAATGAAAGAAGGTGGAGGCCTTCCAGTCCACATACATATGCATGCTATGGTAGACTTGCATGAAGGTGAACGAACTACAGTCACAGTGAAATGGTTTCCAAGAAACCGTTGTTCAAACTGGTGTTGATTTCGGATGAGAAGTTGAACAAATCGAGTGGTTTTGAAGAGCATTTGTAAAGATGACGGCCGATGATTTTGATAATTGGAACCCAGTCTCAAAAAGGTGGAAAACATGAACACCATTCTTAAAAAGGAATTTCAATGCCAATGAAGCAGTCATTGTAGGTGTCTTTGAATGTTGAATGAAAAGCATAGATAATAAAATATAACTGTTGCAATTATCTATTGCCCTGCACTGCCAAAGGAATTCAGTTCTGAGTATTGTTATACACGACTTGAGTATGTTTAAAGGAAGTATGGATTTGATGTAAAATGTATCAAGGATGACATAGGTGGATGGAGAATGGTAAAACAATGGTAAATTGTGAAAGCTGTTTTGAAATCATAGTTGTTTGTCAAAATATTAGAGCAATGAGGAAAATATATACAGGAAAAATTTAAGAGGCCATTTGTATTGGAGAAAGTTGATGTTGAAGGATTGCAGAAAGACAGTTGGAGCATTCAAGAAAGCTTGCTGATAAAATCATAAAAGAAAATCATGAGTTTGACAAAGAAAGCCATTGCCAGTCCATGGAAGTCTGGAAATAAATTGGATTGTATATCGAAATGATGAACTCACCAAGGTAGAGGTAAACACTAGTACTTTGTCTTAATATTTAATATGGTAGTTCTGTTAATTCAAATCAGATGAAGTTGATGGTTTAAAGATCATGTTTTGGGAAGACAAAGAAGTTTGAGCATAGAAATTTGTCAAGAAGACATAATTATAGTTTGTTTGAATTCCATTATGCCTTAAAGAAATTTAAAAATAAAAAAAAAATAATAAAATAATAAAAAATGATCTTTTCATCTGAAAGACATTGTTTGTCAAGAAAAATAGCATTGATGTAAATATTGATTTTTGTCAAAAGAGATGGGTCTCCCATACAAAATAAGTTAGCATAAAGATTGAGAAAATTAGATAAAGAAGCCACAAAGCGTCTGCAAAAAGTTAAACATAAGTTAAGCTATTACTTCCACATGAAAAGTGGAAGAAAAATGAACTACTAAGGGGATATTGCTATTTTTTTGGAGATGGCCGAGGAGAAGTCTTAAGTCAGGATAGTGCTGCAACATCTATATTTTGAGACTTTTTTTTTTTTTTCAAAATACTCATTTATTATGGGGAAGAATGAAGGATAATAAATACAAGATATTTAGTTATTAATTCTGCAATATTACAAGGTAGAAAAGGCATTAGTGGTTGAGATTCAAAAGTATCAATAAAAAAAAAGGGCATGAGGATTTTTAGCCACTTGCCTGTGACAATAGAACTAGAATGGTTAAGGCTGGATATTTTGAACAAGAACCAGGGAGGATATCAAATACTTCTCTAGATTTTGCAATTGTGGCATCTTTATCAAACATTCAAACCGACGCTCCATATATGACTACAATTGATGACAATATTCATGGTGATGAAAATTTTAATGGTGAAAATGATTTTGATAACATTGCAAATAACATTTGTGATTCTTATGGTGAAATTGGTCCATACTAATATATTTCACCTAATTGAGGCTATGAAGATAAAAATGTCACCTCTTGTCCAATAACTCCATCAGTGAAATCATGTTGTTAATATTTTTTCCTCTCATCTTCCAAGGGGAGGACTATTATGTATATGTCAGATTCAAGTTCAAGTGAGTGGTAATTACAATAATTCAATATAATATTCTCAAACAAATGGAAAAAACAAATCCATTGCACCTAATGTGTGCTATTATCAAATTGTAACATGGACAAAATAACTTCATTGCACCCAATGTGTGCTATTTTCCAGTGATTATGCACCCAAAGTGTGCTAATTCAAAATGGACAATCTAAGTCCCCATTTGAGACCTATCAAAGCAATAGGCTCATTATCAAAATTTGAGACCCATCAAAGAAATGGGCTCAAGTAAAAAAAAAAAAAGGTTTGAACCCTGTCAAAATGAAAAGGTAAGTTCAAACAGATTTCAAATCCTGTCGTCATAGTAACAGGCTTTCAAAAGTTGATTCAGATCAACCAGCAAATGTTTCCACCAAAGTGCTTAGCTGAAATCTAAGTTTGAGGATTTCAAAATACTTAATGATTTCATGATAACCCCTTCAGATTAAGGGGAGGATGTTAATGTATTAATCATTAGCATTTATCAATTGGTTTCTATATTTCAGTTTTGGTAGTTTTTCTATAGCAGTTGAACTGCTATATGACTGCCTTATTTATGTAATCAATCGTTATGAAGAAAATACAATAATATTTGGATTATCTTTTATGTTATTTCATTCCTGGGTCTAACAACATGTACATCAACAATGAACCAAATCTTAAGGTTTTAGTTTTTTCCTTCTTCACTAGCTTCACATTTTCAAGAAATTGTTGGGCCAGAACTTCGCATAGGTTAAATTTCACATTCTCGTTCACCATTCTCCATACCATCATGATTACTCCTGTAGATACTGAGTTAGGTCTGATAATGTAGTACAATTTGTATCCAAGTATCATAGCACTCAATCTCACATCTTTCTGAAAGATTTCATTCACTTTCATTTCCCGTCTGTCCCATTTGGAATGAGTTAGGGTTTCAACTTATTTCTTTACGTGTTTCTCTGTAATAGGGATGACTCTGGTATTGTCCAGTACAATGATTTCATGAATTAGGTCACTGCAAATATGTATAGGTTGATCACCTATCCAAATAAAATCATCATGAACCCTTCTCAATAGTCTCTTAAGCCATTCATCTTCATTGAATTCGCATAAGTCTAGAGTCTTCATTATGCTTAATTGACTGATGTGTTTTTATTCTTCTATCATGATTCCATTATTAGACATATCTTCCATCTTAGTTGATATCTCATCAATTCCCAGTGTGTCATATTTACAATGTATGTAAGCCCTAATGTCCTCTACGTGTAATACACCATACAGGGTTTGGGAAAATGCTCCTTTTGGATCCTCTTCACAGGAATTGAATGAGTGTTTCTTAAATTTGTACCTAGTTTGATCTACAACATCAAAAATAATAGGTGCATCCATGGCTAGATGATGTAAATACCTTTCTTTGGTTGAAATCCAAGTTTATCCTTTAATCAATCACGCACGGCCAATGTAGAATAGTTTGAATCTTACTACTCTCTGATCTCCTTAGCTCACTCTCTATCAAATGATAAAGAGATAGGTCATCAAATGTTGGTTTATACAAATTTAAGTCAACAATTTCACTATACTCAATACTGTCCAGTTGGCTGTTAGATATCATGAACAAAATATATACGTTGGCTAATGTTGTGGTCTTAGATTTATGTTCCTTGATGTTGGCCAAGTTCATACCCAACCTCACTCGAGCTCAGTCCAAAAATTTTGAGGCAGGATATATTCTGATATTGTATCAATGCTCCCCTAAGGCCATGATCGGACAATTAGGTAGATTATGTTTTGCTACCATCAGGAAAAGATCCAGTAGCATCTACTGACTCTCCCTGAACTAATGTCTCACTTGTTTCTTTGATCTTCCAAATCTTGCCACTGTTGCTATCTTCTTCTTTCTTAAAACAACTTTCAAAATCACTCTTCACATCTACAACACTCTTACCAGTATCATTTGCATTCTTCTATGAATTTATAGGAGGTGGTACTTTTTTTTATCTAATCCATTATACTCGCAAAACTTTGCTATATGTCCTAGATTATTGCATTTGTAACATATAGGAGGCCTTCTTTCTTGATTAACTTGCATCTTACAGTACTTCGCAATGTGTCCAATGTTATTACATTTGTAGCATGTAGGTTTCACTATAGGTTCTCTTCCATTGTATTTTCTATATCCAGATTGATTAGGTTTTCTACATTCTTCTTTCTTGTGCCCATATCCATTATAGTTAAAACAATAACCATAAATTTTTTGAAAAGGGGCATTACCTCTACAGTCTCTTTTCATGTTTCCAAATCTGTTGCAACCAAAGCATCTACCTATGAAGGGTCTGATCTTCTCTTTGGGTTCTTCAATAGAAGTTTTCTCAGCATCAATCTTCTCATTTAATTTCTCTTCTTGATTCTTTGAGCATTCAGCTTCATTGAATCCAATACCAGTCATATCACCTTTAGGTTTCTATTTATCTCTTTGTTCATCAATCAAGTCACTGCTGGTGTGAAGTTTCTCGATCAATTTCTTTGCCTCAACAAGTTCACCCTTTATAATCTGATTTTATTTCTCTATCTCCAAATACTTATTCTTGTATTTGTCAGCCTCATTCTTTATTTGATCTATTGTACTATTTAAATCTTCTTCAAATTTTTTCTTAGCTTCCTTCTATACTTGTATTTGTTTAGCCATAGTTTCATTTTCAAGTTTCAGAGTCTTTCTCTTCTTTTAGTTGTTTTACTTGATCTGAATTTTCTTCAGTTGAATCCTCTTTTATCTGAACCATAAGATCTTGTCTTTGACTTATGGAAAGCTCAAGTTGTTCTTTGAGTTTCTTTATAAATTTCTCAGCTCTTCGCATGTTGAATCTCAACTCTCCATTTTCTGCTTTTGCTTTATCAAGGTCTTCAAGTGCAGCATCAAAGTCTTCTTGAAAGTTGTCCAAATCCATTCTGATCTCCCTCAAGTTGTTAGAATTTCTCTCCAAGGGCCAGAATCTCTAATACCAATTGTTAGGAATGGATAATACTAAGAGGGGGGTGAATCAGTATTATAGCACTTTATTAAATTCTTCAACCAATTAAATATTAACCATAAACTTGTCTTAAAGAAAAGAACATAAGAAAATGACTCAGTACTCATAACACCATATTTTGTTTTCTAGGAAACCCTGGCCAAGGGAAAACCCCGGTGGGGATGGTACCCACAAGTATGTACTAAATTATAATGTCCCTATTAGGAGACCTAGCTCTGTTGGGAGCTAAATATTACATATCACACTTCCTTGTTAAAGGAATTACAACCCTATTAAAGGTTCACAACACCCTATTAGGGGCCAAGTGAGCTTACATCTCTTACAAAGTAATTTAGGTTACAAAGTGTTCTCAGTCATGAACAAAACAAGCAACACTGGTGCTTAGATAGTTCCTTCATAGTTATTCAATGATCTTTGCCATTCTCTACTCTGCTATTTTCTCAACAACTCATCTAACAAAAACCCTATTATCTTTATCAAAAATATCTTACATATATATCTCACAACTTTACAAAGTCGGCTCCCAATATGAAAATTACAAATATTACAAAGTTAGCCTTCAATACATAATACATTTAATATAGTAAATATCAAATGCATATTCAGTGCTCTTTCATAGTCAATGTGTAGGTTATCAACAACCAAAATCCAACTTCGATTTCCTAGAGTCCAAGTCATACTCCCTCAATCTTCGCTACTGTCCAACTGCTCTATATCATTTTTCTGCTGCAGTCTGTCTATCTTCAATTCTTTCTAACTCACTGTAGACTTAACCAAAACCAAATAAATCTTAGGTGGAGGTCATACATACCCCATACTATCTTTGTTTAAGCTCACTTGACCTAATTCATTGATCTCAATCTTCGACATCCAAAACACTTCTGTATCTTTGCTTCTATACTTAGTCAATTTTTGAATCATCAAAACTTATCTTTAGGAATCGATATGAAACCTATATGTGTTGCCATAAATCAAAATAAAAAATTGAATCAAATTTACACAAAATTGATCACTTTCCAACAAGTAGTGGGTAAGGAAGACTCCTGATAATTCAGACCAAAACAATGAAGGATCAAATGGAACCCAAAATAGTGAATTGGGTGGATCCACCATCTCCAAATAAAGATGCAAGGAGATAATTGGAAATGTGCATACCAGCCATCATAAATCAGTTCCAGATATGCTAGCAATTCCAAATCATCATATTGATGCACTAAGACACATTATGGTTGTAATCAAGTTAGGATCTTAGTTACAACTGAGCTACTCTGGCTTAACCGAGTTAAGTCAGGTTGAATGGTTTCAAAGATGCAAAGTTAGTTTTTGCAGAGCTTCTGAGTAAGTCTAGAGAACTACCCAAGCTATAATAGCTACCATGTACAAAGCATTTAATGAAAAATTTATGATGAAATTTCTCATAAATGGTGAAATTAAAGGGTTATTGTTTACAGTTTACAAAGTGAATAAGATCTTATAGCGATCTCAGAGCAAATTTATGTTTGAAAGCTTTAGTTGAGGTGAAGTTTCATCAATCCTCTGAGCATTATGGCATCTTCATCCAGTAGTAAGGTGGAGAAGGGATCTAAGATGTTAGTAAGGAATTTTTTCTATGAACCGCCAAAGTTTAAACTTCATCCAATGATTGTAGAGGAGACTGATCCACTGGGAGCTCATTCCCAAATTCCTCCTAAGGTACTATTTATGAATGACATTTGAAGTTTCTATCATTGCAACATTCAATATCTAGGCACATTGGAGCTGAACAAAGCATATGAAGTACTTTGTGTGGATGGGAATCTGAAGCCGGAACATAAACACCTTGAAGTTAAGGGTTTAACCCACATTTTTCATATGCCTAAGAATTTCCAGATAAAATAGATTACGTTTGTTCTGAGCCATGTTCATGACATGCATCTTTGGTTGGAGAAACAAGTGAAGATCACTAAGTTGATGGTACACCAAGTGACAGGGTACCCAATGCTTGATAAACCTAAAGATACCAAAACCCTACCTCAAGAAGACCTAGCCAAGAAGAACCTTGCTGAGTGGGATGGAAGAGGTATGAAGTTGAATGGAGTCATTGACATGGAACTGAAGTTTGGAATTCATGTGATTGCACACAAGATATAAAGTTCTAGCCAACCAAACAGTGTACCATGTGAGGTTGTGGACTTGGCATACAAAGTAGTCAAGAACAATCTATCATTCGACTTTTCTGAGTTACAGCTCATCCAACTAATAAGAAACATGGAGAGCATCCAGGCATCCAGGCATCCAAGACCAATCCATGTAATTTTGGTTCACTCTTTCTCTACGTATTCTTTTATGTTCATAAGTTTTTCCCTTCAAAAGGCACAATTGTATGGAAAAAGGATAGACCTATAGTCTATCAGATAAATAAATTCATAGCATAATTGGGAGATAACTTTGAAAGCATCATGGATGCTTACTTTGAAATTTTCAAAGAGACAATGTAGAATAGATACAGATTCCCAAAAAAAATGGTAGAGGACTAAAGGATGATATTTCATTTCTAGTTTACTATGACAAAGTATACATTCAAGCAGTCAAGCCTAGGGTTGCATGGGTAAAACCTCTTGCATATGAGGTTAAAATTGATGTGACAAGAGACATCATTGAATCTCTTGCAAATGAACCTGTTGATCCTAAAGTACCATATTTTGGTACTTATGAAGAAGCTAAGGGAAGAATATCATTAGAGATTGAGATTCCCAAAATCTTGAAGAGAGGAGGGAAGAGAATTGAGAAGTTTGAAAATAAATATGGAAATCCATAAAACTCTCCTCCTTTGATCAATGAAAGTAAAAGATGACATAAAGATGGAAGAAGATGAACCTGAGAAGGAAGAGGAAGAGGTAGAAGCAGAGCCTCCAAAGAAGAAGAGGATAGCCCCCAAGAAAACACCAAAGATCTCTACCCATGTCTTCACTACAAGAAAACCTAGAAGATCTAGAAGAAAATTTGATGCAAGAAAGGTATGGAGAGGGGCCGAAGGCTCACCCAACTACCAAACCACCTTGTTGAACCAATGTGGAAGCCAAACAACATAGTGAGAGAAGAAAACATAGAGATCCTTTATATTAATTTGATCAAAATCATTACATGTTGGGATGTAAGGCCTTCCTGCCTTTGGCCATATATTCAATGAATTACAATAAGATCTTCATAAAACAGAGATCACAATCCTTTGATCTCAATATCTAAACATCTAATTTCTTGCTCTAAGAATGATATCCAAACTAAGAATATACAAAATAATATATATAGGAGTCCACCAAAGAATTCGGCACTCAAATCCATAAGTGAGACCCAGATTGAGGTCCACACAGATCCCAAAGAGAGATCCCAAATCCATTAAGCCATCAAAATTAACTAAAAAAGTTGGACAAAGATCCATCTTCCAAATTAACATCTTAGGTAGAAAGAACACTAAAAATTAGCAACCATCGATAAAGTATACCTGAGCATCATAAAACTCATTAATAAGGACATCACCAAAACTCGTCAGTTAAAGCATGACTGAGCAACAAGAAACAAGCATGCCCGAGAGACAGAATTTGAGCAACAAAGATAGGCATGCCCAAGTAGTAGAACCCGAGAGACAGAGTAAAAACTAAATAACTAAAGAAAACATCTTTTTGGTTGTGCAGGATTGCCAATGACCCAAGATACTGATGACATGTATCTGATTGAATGTTTGATAATGTTAAGTTGAAGATAATGCAAGTCATTAAAATATATTAATGGATTGTATTGTTATTGATGTCAACTTGATATCATCTATATGGTCATGTATATAATGCAAAAGATTTCAGAGAACCAAAGGAACAAAGGTTATGCTTTCAACAATACATAAAAGTCATGTATTCACTAAGTGACAAACAACACTGACGGAGTGCACACCGATGGATAGAGAATAGAAGAACAGTCACAGTGATACTCAAAGACCAGAAGAAAAGTGTTTTCTGACAAATAAAAACCACGGAGTGCTCGACGAGCAAAGTCAGAAGGTTGCTCGATGAGTAAATTTCCAATGATGCCTGACGAACGGAGATCACGAACCTAATTGGAGTCTCACCGATGGAACAGTCAGTTGTTACCGATGACTAACTGCAGTGGTGACCGATAGAACAAAGAGTTTAGAAAATGACAAAATATCTAGCTAGTAGAGCTAAATATAGACTTAACTGGTTGCCTACTTTGTTTTATTCGACCAGAGATAAGTGATTGATTTAAAGTTGATTTGTACAGTTTGCAAGAACATGTCAACAAGACAAATTAGGAGTTATGCTTTAAATCTGATTGGCTGGATTGTTTATCACGCAAAGAATTAAGAACCAAGAAATAATGAATATTACATCTATATAAGAGACAAGCTTAATTCATTTTTTTTTCAAATGGATTAAGGGGAGTGAATAGAAAGAGGATGCTAAAGAGAAACTGATGAAGAACAACTTCATGCAGTACTAATCAAACAAGTTGAAGGAGAGCTAAGGAATTTTGCAGACACCAAAAAGTAGTGAGCACAACATCACAAAGAAGAAAGTGTGGAGCACAAGGATTGAATTGATACATTGGTTAGAGAGGTAATGTACTTAAATAGATTTGAAAATTTGCAATTCAAAGTCACAATATGAACAGGTCATAGTGTTTCAGTTTAACCATCGAAGCATCAAGTCTCTTAACCAAGCAAGACTTAACAGTCTTCTATATATTGAGGTACATCTCAAGGAGTGCCAAAAATGTTGATTCATGAAAGTAGCATTGGACTTGCCCGATACCTATTGACAATCTAAGAAGGAGGCTGATTCAAGGATGGTAGCAATAGATGCCTGATATTAAGTGACAACCTCTATGTATAAAGTTCTCTAACAAGGTCGCACTTAATAGTGTGTTTGTAACCTTTGATAGGGTTGGCTCCTAACACGGCTCACTTCAGAAGAGTGAAAATTTGGGGTAGCGGTCACAATGGTTTTTCCCTTAATAGGGTTTCCATGCTAAAATTCATGTGTTCTGATTAAGTAAAAATAGGTTTTACAAGGACCCAAAACCTTTACAAAAAACAAAGAGTTTAGCAGGTTTTACAAGGACCTGCAACCTAGAATTTAAAGAGAGATAAAAATAATAAAGCAGAAACAACTATGCCTGAGCATCATAAAAGAAAGGAATAGAAAAACAACATTCCAAACAAAAAAAGTCCCAAAGAAACAACAGAAGACAGCAGGGACAACAAAAAACCCAACCAAGAAAGCAAAAGGAACAGCTACATCTCTTTCACCAGCTCCTCAGCTTCAAGGACCATGATCTGCATGTTGTTGACCAATGTTTTAAGCTCCTCTGTTTCTTTTTCCTCCTTAGGACTCTTTTTCTTGGCACTGGCTCTAGTGCGCGATCCTGGGCCCATAGTCTCCACTATACTGTTGTCTTTATTCTTGTTAATCCTATCCAATTTATCCATAAGAATTTTCGCATGACCACAGTAAGCTTTTAGGCTAATGAGACATTGTTCCCCTATTTTTTTAACTGACCCCTCCAATCTTTTCACTTTATTTTTCAGAATCTTAATTTGTTCCTCACTGTTATCCTTTTCCATTCTNTCTTTAATATATTTGATTTGTTTCTCCATGGTTTCCACCTTGTTAGCATACTCAGCCTGAGCTTCAGAGTTGCCAACAACTTCTTTCATTTCCTTCAGACACTCTGCCACAGGTTTTTCCCCAATCCCCATTCTGTTGAGAATTTTTATATCTGCCTGTGTTTTATCAATTTGGTTTTTCAAGATGACCTGGTCATTAAACATGTTATTAATCAACCCAGAAAAACCCTCGATAATACCTTTGTTGTCTTTATTATTATAATCCACTTTTTCCAGATTGTCAAGATTTTCATTGAACCCAGAATCAACAGCAGTATTCTGATCCAAATAATCTTCCCCCTTCTGAGTATCAATCTTCAACTCACTTGTTTTAATAAAAGTATCCTCTTTTTC
>MU223845.1:2902254-2931791 GCA_018584345.1 Thuja plicata
AATATTTCTAAAAATCTTGTTATGCACTCAAAGACAAAGCATATAGCTATCAAGTATCACTACTTGAGGGAGCTAGTTCAGAATAAAGAAGTGAGACTAGATTATGTGAACACTAAAGAACAATTAGTAGACATATTCACAAAAGCACTACCCAAGGATACTCATGAGTATCTACGAGGTAAAATGGGGGTGATTCCCCTAGCTGAGGCTAATTAAGTTCTGTATGGTACTGTTGCATCAAATATTACATTCAGAATACTTGAAACATCGATGCACAGTTAGTCACACTTTAGGATGCTGGCTAAATTTTTGAAGATGGACAAGGATAGAAAATAAAATCATTCATAATCAAGATGACAGGATCAACATGATACTGAAGATCTATGTGATAATGATATTGATGTCTTTGGCATTATTGTCAAAGAGGGAGAGATTACCTATAAAGAGGGAGAGATTGCCTAGAAGAAGAGATTACCAAGAGGGAAAGATTACATAGAGGCAAAAGTTACCATTGAAAACATTGAAGTGATTATCTACTCAGAGGGAGTCTACAGATGATTAGACATAGATGATTACACTATGATTATAGACACAGAGGGAGAAATGTTTTACAGAGAAGAATCAGAATGAAGCTAAAGACATTAATGAAGATTCGTTCATATCAAGGAACACAGGTGAATTTTTGGATTGGTTGGTAACTATGCTTGTTAAATTATTGTTTTAATATTTTGTGTTTCCATCAATGCCAAAGAGGGAGATTGTTGGAAACCGACAATGCAAGCAATTGTTATTTTGTCATTGATGTCAAACCTTAACTAGTGAGACTATTGTTATCTGTTTGAGTACCATATCTACTGATGATGATGAAGATTTAACAAGAAGACCAAGTGAATGGTTGAGTTAAGGAAATTAAAAGGGTACTTGATCAGTTGGCACTCTGGCAAAGTAATTAGTTGTTTATCTTTCAAAGATAGTTTTTCTAGTTGTTCTGTGCCAAGCAAGTTTGGCTTGTGCCGAGCAAAGTTGCTTATGATGAGAAAAGTTTCTTATGCTGAGCAAAGTTGCTCATGTCGAGTGAAGTTTCTTGTGACAAGAAAAAGTTGTTCAATGCCGAGCAGCATTGAAATTGTCGAGTGGAAACAGTGATGTTGGCCGACTTACAGTAATTGGATTAATGATGAGATTAGAGATCTCTGGCCGACTTAGTTGATTTTATTGGGATATGTAATGTTAATTAAAGATTGATCCACATCATTTAATGTATGGGTAATCGTAATCAATGCATGGTTTCAATATTTAATTAGAGACTACTTTGGAGAAGTAAATGTAATGCAAAGAAGGAATGATCCATTGGATCTGACCTAACCTAAGATCTACGATCTTGTTTTAGTGGAAAAATATTTATCTGACCTAGACAGAGAGGTATATGATAACCTTAAGGGGTTATTCATATAGTATGTTGTAGTGTGCTACTGAATGTGAAGTGGATGTGAATGTAAAAGAGTTGCATAGTTGATTTATTGTTTAGCATGATCTAGCAGAGAGTTGCATGTGTGATTGCTTGACGAATTTCCAAGCAGATCAGAAGGTTGAAATGACAGTGCAGGCTATCTAGTAAGTTAACATTAGAGATGTAATTGGATCTAAATTTGCAAAGTAAGTTGTATGTATCAGATCACAACTGTTGATTACTTTCTAACCATTGTATCAGTCAAAATCCTTTAACAAGGTTGACTTAACAGTCATTTGTATAAATCCTCTAACAAGGTGAAATTTAGGTGGAATGTTCTAAGTCCTCTAACAAGGCCACTCCTGATAGGGTGATTAAATCCTTTAACCATGTCACACCTAGCAGTGTGTTATTGTAACCTTTAATAGGGTTGGCTCCTCACAAGGCATCACTTCAGAAGAGTGAAAACTTGGTAGCATGTTACTGGTGGTTTTTCCCATATTGGGTTTCCACGTTAAATACTTGTGTCAACTTGTATGAATGCTTATTTTTTGTTTTACTATTATGTTTCTACAAGCTAATTTCAATTAACAGTAAACTGCATGATTAAGTTATTGGCATATGCTACTGCTGCCGAGTAGATCTGAAACACAAAAAAAAATTATTTGCTACATCTAGACCTAAGGATAACTGATTCACCCCTCCCCTCTTAGTTATTTTAAATTCATTCTAATAGTTTTATGTCTTCTTGATCTGTTTGCACTGTCTTTGTATTTTTTATTACTCTTCTCCAGATTCTTCTTTACATCTTCATGCAATGTCTTCATAAAATTTGCAAATTCCTCTTCTTCAACACTTCTTTTCTCTTCACCAACAATATCTCTCAAATCTGATATACCTCTTAGTTGTGTGCCATGAATAATATCAAAAGGTGTATTTCCAATACTTTTGTTTACTAAACTATTGTATGCAAACTCTGCTTGTGCCAACATCAAATCCCAATTGCCTGGTGTGTCTCAAACTAAGCATCTCAACAAGTTACCCAAATATCAGTTTAATCTGTGGATGAAATGTAGAACTAAACTTTAACTCAATATCCAACTTCTTCCAAAGTGTTCTTCACAAATAACTTACAAACTTATTGTCTCGGTCAGAGATGATACTCTTCTGTAATCCATTCAATCTAACAATTTCCTTAAATAAAAGATCTGCTATGTGTATTGTATCTAATGTTTTCTTACATGGTATAAAATGTGTCATCTTAGAAAATCTATCCACAACAACAAATATGGAATCATTGCATCTTTCTGTCGTAGGTAATCCAAGAACAAAATCCATGCTGATATCACTTCAAGGTTTCTCAGGAACAGTAATAGGTGTATACAAACTAGTATTCTGACGTACTCCTTTTGCAACTTGACAAATTCCATAGATTTTTACAAATTTCTAAATATCCTTATACAACTAAGGCCAAAAATACCTCTCCTTCAGCAAACTCAATGTTTTCTCAATACCAAAGTGTCCAGCCAATCCACTACTATGTTTCTCCTTAATCAAATTAGTTCTCATTGATCCTCTTGGTATACACAACTGGATACCTTTGAACAACATATCAGCTTCTTGAATGAAATAGTCTTCATACTTACTTGATTGATTTGAATTAGGTGCTCTGCACACTCTCCATTGATCTAAAAAATTTGGATCATTTTCATACAAATGTTTCATGTCATCGAAACCAAGAACTTCAATTCTCATTTCGGTCAACAAAGATCTTCTAGTTAATGCATCAAAAACTCTATTAGAAACTCTACTCTTATGCTTAATCACAAATCTAAAGCTCTGCAAATACTCTACCCATTTCATATGTCTCTAATTCAACTTATTCTGACTACCCAAATATTGTAAAGCCTTATGATCAGTATACAACACAAATTCATTTGGAATCAAGTAATGTCTCCACTTCTTCATAGCTTTAACAATAACATAGAACTCTTGATCATAGACATAATATTTCCTTTTTTCATCATTCAAATTCTCACTAAAGAAAGAAACAGGTTTACCTTCTTGAGTCAATATAGCTCCAATTGCACTTACACTTGCATCACATTCAACTTGAAATACTTTATTGAAATCAAGTAAGGCTAGCACAGGTAATTCAGCAACTTTCAACTTCAAAGCTTCAAAACTTTTATCAGCTCCATGTGTCCATTTGAATTCTCTTTTGTCTCCTCTCATTATTTCAGTCATAGCATTACAAATAAAACTAAAATTTATGATAAACTTCCTATAAAAACTTGGCAATCCATGAAATGATCTTACCTCAGTGACATTCTTAGGTGTAGGCCAACTCAGTATAGCTTCAACTTATTTAAGATCCATCTTCAAACCATTAGCTGAAATCACAAATCCCAAATATACAAGCTCTTCTTTCATGAAGGAACATTTCTTTAGATTTATCAGCAACTTTTCCTCTTTCAATCTCTGCAACACTTGCCTTATATGCATCAAATGCTCTTCTCTATTCTTACTAAATATTAGAATATCATCCAAATATACAATCACACACTTATTCATTCATTATCCTCATAAAATTACTTGGTGCATTAATTAATCCAAAAGGCATAACCAACCACTCATACAAACCTTCCTTTTTCTTGAAAGTAGTCTTCCATTCATCACCTTCTCCGATTCTGATCTAATGATATCCACTTTTCAAATCAATTTTGGTAAAGTACCTTGCTCCACTCAAAAAAATCCATGATGTCATCCATTCTCAGTTTAGGAGACCCATACTTCACTGTGATCTTGTTTATTGCTCTAGAATTAGTGCACATTCTCCATTTTATATTCTTCTTAGGTGCCAATATAGCAGGTACTTCACATGGACTCAAAATTTCTTGGATCAAACCTTTGTTCAACAATTCATGAACTTGTCAGTTAATCTCTTCATTTTTGGTAGGTGTTAACCTATGTGGTGATTTGTTTGGTAAACTAGCTCTAGGAATCAGGTCCATATAGTGACTGATATCTCTCATTGGCGGAAAACCATCAGGTACATTATCTGAAATTATCTCCTTGTATTCAGTGAGAAACTTTCCAACTTCTATAGGAATGTCATCTTCTGTATTCTTACTTATTTTGTTAGGAATCAAAGCATAATAGATATCATTTCTTTTCAAATCCTTAACAAACTGTCTACCTTCCATCTGAAAAACTTTCACAAATGTGCATAACTCATCAATAGATTCTTCAACCAAAGGTAAAAAAATTTTATTCTTACAATCAACCCAAATGAAATATCTATTCAGCCTCCCATCATGTATAGCATGTCTATCATATTTCCAAGTTCTACCCAACAAAATATGACAACAATCCATAGGCATAATATCACACAACACCTTATCATAGTACTTTCCAATTTTCAGATTCACAAAAAATTGTTCACTCACCATTAATGTATGTTCATCCTTGATCCATGAGATTTGATAGGGCTTCAGATGCTTCATCCTCTCCAACTACAAATTTGCAACCATTTCCTTAGATGTCAGATTCTCCGAGCTTCCACTATCAACAATCACCTTCCAAACTTTGTCTGCAACTCTACATCTGGTCTTGAACAAAATTTTCCTGATCAGATCTTGCTTATCCTTCTCACTCCATAGTATCCTTCTGGTCATGAGATTACTTTCAGGTATGTTGTATGGTTCCTCTTGTACCAAAGCATTTCTACTATTGCTACCACCTTTCTTGCTTGCATGTGTACATTCAAATGATTTATGTCCTTCTTCACCATAATTATAACAAGTTACTTGGAAACCTTTTCTACTATATTCACCTCCAGAGTAATTACCTCTTCCTCGGTATGAATTTCCACCTTTCCATTCAGTCTTTCCTTTATCTTGAGATATGTCTGAATTTGACTTGTCTAGTTCAGATCTACTATTTTCACCATGAGATCTACCTCTTCCTCTAGGTAATCTAACACCTATTCATCTTTGTCTTTGTTCATATCTTCTGTTTAACTTTTCTTCATCCTTTAGGGAAAATTTATATGCCTCCTCAATGCTTTCCATCTTTACCAAACTGATTTTGTATTGTATAGAACTCCTTAAGTCATTCAGATATCTTGTTGTTCTTTCCACCTCATCTTCCACATGTCCAGATCTAATGTCCAATCTATATAATTCCTCAATGTATTTTTTGATTGATTTGTCTTTCTGCTTCAAGATTTTCATTCTCCTAATCAGGTTAATATGATAATCACAAGGTAGAAACTTACCTTTCAATTTGTTCACCATCTTATCCCATACCTTGATTTTGTCTTTACCTTTCTTCTTTCTGTCTAATTGCATATTCTCCCACCATAAGGATGCTTGACCTTTTAGCTTTGTGCTTGCAATCACCTTCTTATCCTCTACTACATTATCATATTCAAAATACTTTTCCATCTCAGTTATCCAAATGATCAATTCTTTAGAATCCAATTCTCCATTGTACTCAGGAGGATTAAACTGAGGTGTGGATTTCAAACTTGTCAAAGCTCTCAGGAATCGCTCTTCTTCCTTATTCATCATAGGTGTAGGTGTAGCTTCACCTTGTACCTCTTCAATTTCATCATCACTAACATCATCAATATGTCTTCCTCTATGTTGGGCTATCTCAACAGCTTCCAATCTAGCAGCTATCTGTCTAAGCATATCAGCTAGACTTGGATCTGCATTTCCTCTCCCACAAACCATCTTGAATCCATCTGCAATTGTAGGTCAGATCACAATCTCCTACCCCACAATAATACCAACTAGGGTTAGGGTTTCAAGAAGGAACTTAGATCTCACCATGCTCTGATACCACCTGATGTAAGAAAGGTACAGAGAGGGGGCCGTAGGCTCACCCAACCACCAAACCACCTTGCAAGACAATTGCGGAAGCCAAACAACATAGTTAGAGAAGAAAATATAGAGATCCTTTATATTAACTTGATCAAAATTGTTACATGTCAGGTTGTAAGGCCTTCCCAATTTTGGCCATATATTCAATGAATTACAATAATATCTTCATACAACAGAGATCACATTCCTTCAATCTCAATATCTAAACATTTTCTTTCTTACTCTAAGAATGATATCCAAACTAAGAACATACAAAAGAATATATATAGGAGTCCACCAAAGAACTTGGCACTCAAATCCATAAGTGAGACCAAGATTTAGGTCCACATAGATCCCAATGAGAGATCCCAAATCCATTAAGCCACCGAAATTAACTAAAGAAGTTGTCCAAAGATCCAACTTCCAAATTAACATCTCGACTAGAAAGAACACCAAAAATAAAAAACTATCAGTGAAGCATACCCGAGCATCAGAAAACCTGTTAGTAAGGACATCACCTAAACCCTCTAGTTAAAGCATGACCAAGCAACAAGAAAAAAGCATGCCCAAGAGACAGAACCTGAGCAACAGAGATAGTCATGACCAAGCAGTAGAAATTGAGCGACAAAGAACAAACTAAAGAACTAAAGAAGACATCTTTTTGGTTGTGCATGATTTCCAATGACCCAAGATGCTCCTACATCAAAATTGATATTGCCTAAAGAAGATGAAGAAGAAGATATAGTTACCTTCAAGAAGCCACCACCTATATTTGAGTAGAATATTGAAGAATTGAAAGGAGGTAGTGGTATGGGATCTCTCAAATCATTGAAGTATGCTTCCAAAACCAAAGATGAACAAAAGATGATTGAAGATGCATTAGTTGAGAAAATGGCAAGATGGAAGTATGATCTATTTGAATTGAAAATCCATATGACTAAATACCTTCTCAACGCAATCACCATTCACTGGCACAATGCAATTCAGATTGAAAAGGACATCAGAAAGAAAACCTTAAAGCAAGTCATGCTTGATATGACTCATAAAGAGGTAAAAGATACTATGACTAATTATGAGAGTAATCACACTCCAAGGTTTAGGAATTTTCAAATTTTGAGCAAGAAAATAGAGGATGTTGTGAAGTCCGCAACAAAGATATGGAAGTCAATTTTTGTTGATAAGGGAGATGATAAGATAGAGGCACAAAGTACATACCCTCATATATATGCTAATGATGAAGAGTTACCTAAGGTTCATACCATTGAAGAATCCAATACAAAAATAGATAGAAGTAGAAGTGATGGCATCCCTACCCCAATCACTTATTCAAAATATCTTATATCCGAGCAAGGAAAATATCACAGAGTCTACATCAAGACTAGTAGGAACCAAGCATCAGGCTCTACCTACTACTGGGCCAAGCCAAACCAAGTCATAGAAAGACACTGTAAATGTTTCTCTATTTAGCATTGATTCTGCAGTTAGTGAATTAAAAGTTAATGACTTACTCCAACCGAACACTGAGGATAAGGATGAGCATGGAAAAGATAAAGATGATGTTGGAAAAGGTAAGGAAATTGTTACTTCACCTCATCCCAAGGTCAAGGGTAAAGAAAAGGAAACAATAACTGATGATGTTGACCTTGAGGAAGCTATTGTGATTCCAAATTGGGATCTTTCAAACCTAACAGCCAAGCAGATGGACATTCTTGGGGAGCTATGGAAGAAAAGAGAAAAACAACAGAAGCTCCAAGAAGAGAAGAAAAGGAATAGAGTTCTACAGGACATCAAAGGTATTTTCCTAGATTCACTAGAGATTGAAGTCAATGAGGAAGACTCTATAATGTACCAACTTTTTGACATAGTCCACACATTTAATCATGATCTTAGTGGAAAGGAGAAATTACTGCAAAAAGCATAAATAAAATTTGAGAATAAGGTTCTAGAGAATGTTGCAGGAAAGATTGCAATAGATCAAGTAAAGCTAACAACTATCATTAGCTCTCTAGAAACCAGTGTGAATAATGTTGTGGCATTATTTGTAAAGTTGAGTGAAACATCCAACTTTAATATGGAAATTAAGGACAAGCTGACAAAGATTGACATTGGTTTAAAGGCAAGTGCAAACTAGTTGGCACTTAATCCTAGTTCAAGTTCAGCACATTGTGTAAAGATCAAGTATCTGACTGATCTGCAGGCAGAGCTACTAAGGAAAGAAGAAAGAAAAAGGGAATCCCTAAAAACTATACAGAGCCAACTCCTTCCTCATATGGATGTCATGCAAACACATATTTCTCATGCAAAGACACTCATACATGATAACAAATTTTTAGTTGCAGAGCTTATGATGGAGTTGTTTGCAGAAATTCAGATTGAGTTGAACATCCTGAAGGTGTTGCAAGACAATTGGGACAATACTTTGTCTCAAATTTTGAGGGTACATTGTGATTTCCTTTCCTACTTTGGTATTACCTTGTAGATATTCTTTTTGGCATTTGTGTCAAAAAAAAGGGGGAAAGTTATTGTATACAAAGGGAAAGATAGAAATTGTATGTATATATGAGGAAATACATGTACAGAGAAGAGGAATATATATATAGAAAAGTTACAAAAACATTTTTGAAAAATAAAAAACAGAGTCAGTTGTAACCGAGTTGCAGAGCAGCAGTTAAAACCGAGCAAGTACCCAAGCACATGGTAAGGGGGAGTTTTGACTCGATAATTTGATAAGAATTTTTGGATATGATAAATGTTTTTGTCACTAATGTCAAAGGGGGAGATTGTTGACCTTATGACAAGAGATGTTGTCAATTAGTTCCAAAACACTTAGCCATTTATATGATTACGGTTTTGACCAAGCCACCAGCTTGAAGTGTTACCCGAGCTATGAAGTTGTAGTGTCGACAGAGCAGATAGTTTAGAATAGTATCACCTGAGTCACCAGTGTTACCCGAGTTACCATCTCCAACTAATGAATCTGACCCGATAACCCAGTGTTAACTGAGTGCCACAGTTACCAATTCACTATGTCACCTGAGTGTCAGTGTATCACCCAAGTGGATTACAGGACCTGAGTATCAACATTGAGTTGACTTAGTACATATTGTTAACACTATTTAATATGAAAAGTAGCCGACTTGTAGAGGTATTTGATTTCGATAAGATATATATGTAAGATACTTTATTTATCCAAAACAAAAGAAAGTAAGAGTGTAATTTAGAATGGATATATGAATGCGAATATGAAGTGGAAGATTGATTAGAAGGCTACAAAAGTATAAAGGTACAATAGAGACTCATCTATCACATTCAGGTGATCAGTATTATTTTAAAGGATCTTATTCAGCAAATCAAAGTTGCATAATAGATCATTTACTGGTTCATCCTAACAGGTGTATCAGCAATATCCTTTAAGAAGGTGGACTTAACGATCCTTATCAAATATCCTAACAGAGTGCATACTTTATTGTATTGTATAAATCCTTTCACAAGGTGGACCTAACAGTCCTTATTGCTCCTAATAGGGAAGGCCATTAGAAGTGGTCAATTGTAAGCCTTAACCAGCCAAATTTATTACTACAGTACTAAATCTTGTGGGTACCATCCCCACCCAAGTTTTACTTTCTATTTGGAAGGTTTTTGGGTAACCAAATATTGTGTCATGTGTTATGAATGGTTATTAATTTTCTATTCCGTGCATGCAATTAACTTATCCAATCTAATAAAGGATAAAAGAGAATAAGTTTTATTGGTTCCTGATTAACCCCCCCCCCTCTCAATCACCTAGTTTGTGATATATTTCCAACATAATATTGTCAATTGCGGTAAATAAATTATCATTTGCAGCAATATGACAAATTAGAGATTACAAAAATGGCCAAAATAAATTGTGAAATACTTAGCAATCATGAAATAAAATAGAATGATTGTGGCAATAAATAGAACAATTGTGGAAATCTTTCGTCAATTGTGGAAGAGATCCTTCAATTGTGAAAATACAAGAATTATCGAAAAAAAATGAAACTGAGAAATCATGGTCGTATAGTCATGGCCGAGAGAGATTCTGGTTGTCATCTTCAACATTTTTGGGCTCTTTGGTTCACGTAGAGTTTTCCAAAATACGTATGTTATATTATGTTCATTCTCAATAACGAGGGTTAGTAGCACCAATTTGAAAATGGAGAAATCAATAAAACCACTAAGAATGAGCCTACAAACAATAAAATGTACAAACAATAAGTACGGAAAACAAACGAATGCAAACCCAATTTCTTGAAGATTCTATTGCTTCTCTCTACTCCTTTTGAGATGTTGCGTGGATGCGTGGTGCTTAGTATTAGTGTTGGAAACTTCTATGACTTGGGAGCTTCAAGAAAATGATAACGAATATGTGATTGCCAGAAGGATTGATGCTTGAACCAATCTGGCGGAGTAATGACACATAAAGCTTGAAATCCTGGATCCTCTCAAATGGTTGAGAGGGTTTGATTATATAGGAAATGGGGTTAATATGGATGGATGAGATCAATCCCAAAAATTAGAGGATGAAAGGTTGAGATCAAAAGGAACTGCAGAAGCCAATAGTAAACTCCACCAATTCAACTAGGAGAGAAGAGGGGAAGTTTGGTTAACTGAAAAGTTGATTGTGAGTTACCTCTTTGAACTAAAGAGAAGGTGGAGGAAATCATGCAATCCCTTAGATCTGATCAGGAGTTTCCTTTTTCAGAACTAGAGAGGGGATTTATTTAAATATTTAATTGATTTTTGCAATTAAAATATTCAAACATAAGATAACTGAATTCTTTTTTATTTAGAATTTAATTATTCAGTGAAATTAATTTAGTTAGAAGAATAAATTAATAAGTTTAAAAAATTGAATTTAAACTTTAGCAAGTTGGATTTAATTAATTAATCTTCATTAATTAATTAAGGTTAATTAATTAAATAAAAATAATTATTTAATTAGTTTTGGAAATATGATTAAATGATTTGGGGAATGAAATTAGAATAAATAGATGATTAATTAATGATTTAGAAACCATTAATTAATAGATGAAAATTAGTGGTTTAATGTAAAGTCGCAAGTTTGTCCATTTTAGGGTGTCTACAGAAAGTGTTAATGTAAGGATTGATAAGAAAATTCAGATTTAGGAAAGAGTATATGCTTATGGTCAGAGAACAGATAATAGAGAAGAGATTAAAAAATTAGAAGAACCTTTTGAAGTTGAGCATGAAATTGAGGTATGTTTGAATGACTCTACTAAAAATCAAAAGATGCCGAGGTATGTAAAGAAGAACTATCCTGAAATTAGATAGTTGGTGATGCTAGCAAATGGATGTTGACAAGATCTAGACTAAGGAATGAAATATGTTTGATTTCTCAAGTTGAACCTAGATCTACTGATGAGGCTTGTAAGGATGAATCTTGGACTAAGGAAATGTAGGAAGAGTTGGATCATATAAAGAAGAACAACACTTCAGAATTGGTTCTGAGACCTAAAGACAAAAATATAATTGGAACTAAATGGATTTTTAGAAACAATATTGATGAAGTAGGAACATAGGTGAGAAACAAAGAAAGACTAGTTTATAAAGGCTACTCGCAACAATAAGGGATATACTTTGAAGAGACATTTTCACCTATTTCTAGGTTGTGGGCAGTAAGATTATTTCTTGCTTATGTTGCACACAAATATTTTAAACTATATCAGATGGATGTTAAATTTGCATTTTTGAATGGAGATCTAGAAGAGGAGGCATATATTGAACTACCTGATGGATTTCCTATGACAGAAAAGGAAGACATGGTATGTAAATTGAAGAAAGCATTGTATGGACAGAAACAAGAACCTAGATCTTGATATGAAATATTGGATAAGTATCTACTGAGTCTTGGTTTTAGAAAATGTAATGCTCACAGTAATTTATATTTAAGAACTAGTAAAGAAGGAATTTTGATTGTTGAAGTGTTTTTAGATGATATTATTTTTGGAGGAAATGATGAGATGAGTAAGAAGTTCTCTAACGAAATGGAAAATGAATATGAGATGTCAATGACAGGTGAAATGAAATATTTCCTTGGCTTACAAATAAATCAAAATAAAGATGGAATTTTCATTTCTCAGACTAAGTATCTTAAGGAAATTTTGAAGAAATTTGGTAAGGAGGATTGTAAACCTGTTGGAACACCTATGGTGACTGGTTATAAGCTTACTAATAATGATGACAATTAGAGTGTTTTTTAGACTAAGTAGAGATCAATGATTGGAGGCCTAAAATATCTAACACACACCATACTAGATATAGAAAATGCAATTGGAATTATGGCGAGATATCAAGCATATCCTAAAGAGACACATCTTGTTCCTGTGAAAAGAAATTTTAGATATTTAAAAGGAACAACTGAATATGGATTATGGTATGAAAACTCTGATGATTTTTTTTTTACATGCTTTTACTGATGTTGATTGGGCATGTAGTGTGGATGATAGAAAGAGTACAAGTGGAAGAGCATTTTTCCTTGGAAAAAGGCTTATTTAATGGTTAAGTAAGAAGCAAGATTGTGTTGCTCAGTCTACTATTGAATCAGAATATGTTGTTACTACTATTAATTGTACACAAATTGTTTGGATGAAGAAAATAATTAAGGAAATTTTGATAACTTTTTAAGAGCCAATGATTATCCATTATGATAACACCAACATAGTTAATATGATGCAGAATCTAGTGACGCACTCTAAAACTAAGCATATATCAAAAAAGTGTCATTTCTTAATAGATAAGTGGTGCAGAGAACCTTCCATTTTGGTGTGGTTTATGTGGTTTAGGGTTTTATTAGGGGTTTTGTGTGGATTGTAATAAGATCCACTAGGTTGGATCCAAATTTGATCATCTCCATGTTTGTAAGAGCCAAGAGTGCTCCTAGGTGATATTATGGTCATTTTGACCTAGAAAGGTAAAATTTGACATTTTTGTATAACTTGGGTTTAGAGTGTCTTCTAGGAACCTAGGTAACCTAACTAGGTTCATGGAAGTCAAAAAAATCCATCGAGTTGACTAAAATAGTCAAATAGCAAAAGTTGCTCGAGCAACTTTTGCAACTTTTTACAAGAAGTTGAAAATGGAGTTTGGAGCGGTTGTAACTACCCATGCTCAATTATTTGAGCATGTATTGATGATTTTTAGAAGGTTATGGAGTTTTGGATTGCTTAACATTTTTGTGTACATTCTGTACGGATGTCAGATTGTATTTCTTTATAATCTACATTGTTTCTTGATTTCTGTATGGCTATGTACAGATTAGTTTGGGTGATCAGACCCCATGGGGGTGTAGTGTTTTTAATTATCTCTCTTATTCACTAATTATTTTGATTTCAAGTTCATATAGTGTAAAGTTACAGTAGATTTTAGCTCACTAGTCTGCAAGTTCCATTTACAGAGTTGCAGAGGTAGAAATGGCTCTAACCTAAGCATCCACCGGTGGAATTGGATGAAACCATGGAGGATGAAGGTTTAATGTCTTTAAATAGTTTTTTAACTTTCCTTTTTGTTTTTTCAATAAGATTCCTAGGCTTGGAATGAAGCCCTATGGTTGACTGCTAGGAGAAGGTGAGGCTGGATAAGGTACAGATTAGATTGCACAAAGCACCCATGATCTTGGATGGTGAAATTAGTGGCATGTTTAGAATCCCTAAAGTGTTCCCATGAAGGATCAAATGGTGAGAAATTATGATAGGAATTTTGAAGACCAATTTGATGGCATTTTTTCCTAACTGGTCCAGAGACCTAGAATAAAGGCTGAAAACTAGGGCCTTGTGAAAACTAGGGTTGTGGGTGCATTGAGAAGCTAGGATTTTAGATTCTAGTAGAGTTGGTGGATAACTTGAAGTTTTTCAAGGTCTTCTATGAGGTTTTTTGGAATATTTCAGAGGTTTAGACCCAAAACAGTGAAATTTGACCTACTAGGAAATAAGCTAATTAGGCCTCCTAGTGAATTTGAAAATAATTGGATTGGTAAAGTATCCATAAGTGTGGGAAAAGGTTCTAATGGACTTTTAATGGGCTAGGGACATAGAAAAGAGTCTATGGGATGTATGGGAAGATCCTAAGAAAGGTTTTTGGATTCTAGGGGAAATTTCTAGTGGAAAAGTCTAGGTAATTGAAGAACTAGTTGGCCTAGTTGAACCTAGGTGAATTTGTGTCTTCAAAAAATCAACTATACCTAGGAGGAAAGTTGATAGAGAGGGTCTTGGAGATCCAATTTGGAGAAGTACACAAGGAGGGGTAACCATTGGGTGGTTAGAAGAAGGAATAAGCATTTTGAAGGAAAGAAAGACTAGAACCCTAAACCCTCTGCATCAAAGTGGTATCAGAGGCAAAATTTCTTTAAGTTTGGTGTATGTCTAAAGGGGAGGAGAGTCAAGAGGTTGACAGCATGCCTCCTAAGGAAATGAGTAGGGATTCCATTATGGAATTGGTTTAGGGCCTCTTGGAGAAGGCTAGTGTATCAGAACCAAGGAATAAGTAGAGAATAACTGAATGGGGAGAAGAGAGTGATGATGATGAGACTGAAAATCAGTCAGGAGAATATAAAGGAAAAGAAGTGGAAATGGATAAAGAACAAAAGGTGTTCTTGGATTCCTTCAAGTCCATTAATAAAGATAGTATAGAACATATACCTTACTATTGTGGCATCTTGAATGGTGAAGAATTGTTAGATTGGTTAGAGGCCATAGACAACCAGTTTGACTACAAGGAAGTAGTAGAGGAGAAGAGAGTCAGCTATGTAAAGGCTGGACTCAAAGGATCCACCTTGGTGTGGTGGAACATGATGCAAGATGATAGGGTAGCCACTGGTAAGAAGAAGTTAGTTTCTTGGGAGAGAATGAAGATAAGAATGAGGGCACAATTCCTACTCATGGATTATGAGATCCAAATGTATCAAAAGTTGCAAAACTTGAGACAAAAGGAGTTGACAGTAAGTGCCTACACTGAGGAGTTCTACAAATTGAGCCTAAGAGAAAGAAGGCAAGAAGAAGAAGTGGGAAAGGTAGCCAGGTACCTCAATGGGTTGAGACAAGGGATTCAATATGAGATTAGTATGATGGCTCCTGATAGTATGCACAAGTGTTTTTAGTTAGCTTTGAGAGAAGAGGAGAAGACTAGAAGGAGGAATGATTTCCACCAAATAAGTAGGGGTAACAACAATAGAGGATTTAGAGGTAGGAATAACTTTGGCAGAGGACAAATCCCAAGTAGACTAGAAGATAATCAATCTATGGATAACAGTGGGGGTAGTTAGTATAGAAGATCATTCTAGAGAGAAGGATATAGAGGAAGAGGGCCACCAAGGGGTAGATTCCAGTCACAAGGGAGGTCCAATTCTGTCTTCACTGTCACATGTTACAATAGCAGCCAAGTGGGCCATACAATGGGTAGATGTCCTGAGAAGACTTCCACATCATCAATAGGAGAGAGAAGGAATCAGTTGGTAAAAGAGGATGCCACTCAAAGTGTCACTTCTCCCATCTCCAAGGCAGGGCTAGTATTGGATGGAAAGAATATCATGTTGAGAAGGACTTTGTTGAAAGTTCCTAGTGTTATAGAACTGCCTCAAAGAAATAATTTGTTCAAGACTACTTGTAGATCCCATGGAAAAATCTGCAAAGTGATAGTGGACTCTAGATCCATAGAGAATATAGTGTCGACTGAGATGGTGGGTAAACTAAAATTAAGAAGAATACCTCATACCACTCCCTATAAAGTATCATGGTTAAACAAGGGGCAACAGATAGTGGTGGATGAATAAAAAATGATGGAGTTTGAAATAGGTGAGTATAAGGACAAGGTCCTATGTGACATATTGCCCATGGATGCATGTCACCTTCTTTTAGGACACCCATGGTAGTATGATGTGAAGGCCCTTCATGATGGTGAGAAAAACAACTATGTGATTACCAACCAAGGAAAGAAGTTTCAGATGGATCCTTTACAAGAACCTACTGAGGATAAGCATGTGGGAACCAGTGTGATTCTCTTGAGTGGAAAGGAGTTTCTAAAGGCTATGAAGAAGGAGAAAAGCGTCTGTTGTGCAGTGATAGTGAAGCCAAAGGATGATACCAAAGAGAAAGCCAATATGCCACAAGAAGTACAAGCACTATTGGAAAAGTATCATAACATAGTGGATAATGGATTTCCAAGTGCATTTCCACCCATGAGGGATGTGAGCCACTAGATAGAAGTTATACCTAGAGCTAATCTACCTAACAAATAGGTATATAAGATGACACCGAGTCAAAATGTAGAGATAGAAAAATAGATACAAGATTTGTTGGAGGAGGGGTTAATAAGGAAGAGTTTGAGCCCATGTGTTGTGCTAACTATCCTTGCACCTAAGAAGGATGGAAAAGGGAGGATGTGTACTAACTCCAGGGCCGTTAACAAAATCACAATCAGGTATAGATTCCCAATGACCTAGATTGAAGATTTGCTAGACAACTTGGGGGGTTCTTGTTATTTCTCCAAGGTGGATTTGAAGTCAGGGTATCACCAAATCAGAGTTAGGCCTAGTGATGAATGGAAGACAACCTTCAAAACCAATGAAGGGTTGAGTGGCTAGTAATGCCCTTTGGCCTAACAAATGCACCTAGCACATTCATGAGGCTCATGAATGAAGTGCTAGCAGATTTCATAGGTAAGTTTGTAATAGTTTATCTTAATGCCATTTTGATCTTTAGCAAGTCTAAGGAGGAGCACATGAATCATTTGGAGATGGTATTAAGGAGGCTACACCAAGAGAAGTTGATGATCAATCAAGAAAAATGTGAGTTTTTTAAGTAGGAAGTTTGTGGAGAAATTTCAGATATGTCAGAGGGATAAAGGACAAAGTAGTAATAGTGGGTTGTATCAACCCCTATCCATACCAAAAAGACCTTGGGAGTGTCTAAGTATGGACTACATTTTGGGATTACCAAAGACATCAAAGGGACATGACAGTGTGTTTTTTGTGGTGGACCATTTTAGTAAAATGGTAACCTTCATTCCATGCAAGAAAACCAATGATGCTTCACATATTGTAGGCTTATTCTTCAAAGACATTGTAAGAATCCATGGACTGCCACTGAATATAGTAAGTGACAGAGATAATAAGTTTCTGGGTCACTTTTGGAGGATCCTTTGGAAGATCCTACGTAAAAAAATTTCTTTCTCTTCAGCCTACCATACACAGTCAAATGGACAAATGGAGGTAGTAAATAGGTCACTTGGGAACTTGTTAAGATGTTTGACAAAGGAGCATGGATAGTCATGGGATCATATCATAGGGCAAGCAGAATATGCCTATAATGACTCCATTAATAGGAGTACTGGTCAAAGACCATTTGAGATAGTTTATGGCGCTAGTCCTAGAGGGATCTTGGAGTTAATGGATCTCATTTTACAAGACAGAAGGAGTGCTCAAGGGGAGTCATTTGCAAAATAGATGAAGGAGCTACATGATCAAGTCAAAAAGACCCTACATAAGCAAGGAGGGAAATATAAGTCCAAAGTAGATCAGACAAGGAGGGATTTGTAGTTCAAGGTGGGGGATCTAGTACTTTCTTATCTCAGGAAGGAAAGACTACCCAAGGGTAAGCCAACTAAACTAATCATGAATAAGATAGGACCACTGAGGATATTGCATAAGTATGGAAAGAATGCATATGAAGTGGAATTGCCTCTAGATTTGGGAATTTCACCAATATTTAATGTATGTGACATGTATCCCTACAAGGGACCACCCTCAAATATTGGACAACAAACTCTTTTAGAGTTGGAAAATGGAGATTGGATCAAGGATTTACCTACCCCACACCCTCTACAATTAGACAGTATACTAGATTCTAAGGTGATCAAGAAGATAAGGAAGGGTACTTACAAAGAGTATCTAATCAAGTGGCAGGGACTACCTGAATCTGAGGCCACTTGGATGATAGAGATAGACATTCTGAAGCATGGGGTCACCATTGAAGACCTTCTAACTCAAGGGACTTGAGTTATTTTTTCCCAGGGGAGTATGGTGCACAACACCTCCTATTTTGGTCTGGTTTGTGTGTTTTAGGGTTGTATTAGGGTTTTTATGTGGATTTTAATAAGATCCAATAGGTTAGATCAAAAGTTGATCATCTCCATGTTTATAAGAGCCAAGATTGCTCCTAGGTGATATTATGGTCATTTTGACCTAGAAAGGTAAAAGTTGACATTTTTGTGTAACTTGGGTTTAGAGTGTCTTCTAGGACCCTAGGTAACCTAACTAGGGTCATGGAAGTCAAAAACATCCATCGAGTTGACTAAAATAGTCAAATAGAAAAAGTTGCTAAAACGTTGCTAGCAACTTTCAAAAGTTGCTCGAGCAACTTTTGCAACTTTTTGAAAGAAGTTGCAAATGGAGGTTGGAGCGGTTGTAAATAACCATGCTTGGTTATTTGAGCATGGATCGATGATTTTTAGAAGGTTAATGGATTTTTGGATTGCTTAACATTTTTGTGTACCTTCTGTATGGATGTCAGGTTGTATTTCTTTGTAATATACATTATTTCTTTCTTTCTATATGGATGTGTACAGATTGGTTCGGGTGATCAAACCCCATGGGGGTGTAGTGTTTTGAATTATCTCTCTTATTCATTAAGTAGTTTGATTTCAAGTTCACATAGTGTAAAGTTATAGTAGATTTTAGCTCACTGGTCTGCAAGTTCCATTTACAGAGTTGTAGAGGTAGAAATGGCTCTAACCTAGGCATCCACTGGTGGAATTGGCTAAAACCATGGAGGATGAAGGGTTAGGGTTTGTAAATAGTGTTTTTACTTTCCTTTTTTTTTCAATAAGATTCCTAGGCTTGGAATGAAGCCTTATGGCTGACTGCATAGATCAGATTACACAAAGCACTCATGAACTTGGATGGTGAACTTACTCACATGTGTAGAAGCCCTAAATTTTTTCCATGAAGGATCAAATGGTGAGAAATGATGATAGGAATTTTGAAGACTAATTCAATGGAATTTTGTCTTGACTGGTCCAGAGACCTAGAATAAAGGCTGAAAACTAGGGCCTTGTAAAAACTAGGGTTGTGGGTGCATTGAGAAGCTAGAATTTTGGATTTTAGTAGAGTTGGTGGATACCTTGATTATTTTCAAGGTCTTATGCAAGGTTTTTTGGAAGATTTGGGAGCTTTAGACCTAAAACAGTGAAATTTGACCTACTAGGAAATAAGCTAATTAGGCCTCCTAGTGAATTTGACAATAATTGGATTGGTAAAGTATCCAGAAGTGTAGGAAAAGGTTCTAATGGAATTTTAATGGGCCAAGGACACATAAAAGAGTCTATGGGATGTATTGGAAGATCCTAAGAAAGGGTTTGGGATTCTAGGGGAAAGTTCTAGTGGAAAATTCTAGGTAATTAAAGAACTAGTTGGACTAGTTGAACCTAGTTGAATTTTTGTCTTCAAAAAATCAACTATACCTAGGAGGCAAGTTGATAGAGAGGGTCTTGGAGATCCAATTTGGAGAAGTATACAAGGAGAGGTAACCATTGGGTGGTTAGAAGAAGGAATAATAATTTTTAAGGAAAGAAATACTATAACCCTAAACCCTCTGCATCAGAGTGGTATCAGAGCAATGTCATATATGTCAGAGGGCTAAAGGACAGAGTAGTAATAGTGGGGGGTTCTTGTTATTTCTTCAAGGTGGATTTGAATTCAAGGTATCACCAAATTAGAGTAAGGCCTCGTGATGAATGGAAGACAACCTTCAAAACCAATGAAGGGTTGTATGAGTGGTTAGTAATGACCTTTGGCCTAACAAATGCACCTAGCACATTCATGAGGCTCATGAATGAAGTGCTAGAAGATTTCATAGGTAAGTTTGTAATAGTTTATCTTTATGACATTTTGATCTTTAGCAGGTCTGAGTAGAACATGAAGCATTTGGAGATGTTATTAAGGAGGCTACACCAAGAGAAGTTGATGATCAATTAGGAAAAATGTGAGTTTTTGAAAACTGAATTAGTTTATCTTGGTTTTGTGGTTGCTAATGGATGCATGAAGATGGATCTTGATAAGGTCAAGTCTATCTTGGAATGGAACACACCTAGATCCATAGGGTATGTTAGGAGTTTTCATGGATTGGCCTCCTACTATAGAAAATTTGTGAGGAAATTTAGTCATGTATGTGCCCCTATCCTCAACACTATCAAAGGAGGAATAAAATGTCAATTCAAGTGGACAGTAGAAGAAGATCTGGGATTTGAAATGTTGAAAAAGAGAATAGAAGAACTACCTACACTTAAGTTTCCCAACTTCAATCAGTTATTTGTGGTTGAGTGTGATGTTAGTAATCTAGCCATAGGAGTAGTGTTAAGTCAAGAGGGACACCATGTGGCATTCTTCTCAGAGAAGTTGAATGAGGCTAAAAAAAGTACTCCACCTATGATTTGGAGTTGTATTCTATGGTAAAAGCCCTTAAAAAGTGGAGACATTATCTCCTACCAAGGGAATTTGTGGTCTACACAGATAACCATGCCCTTAGTTTCTTGAATGGGTAAGAAAAATTGAATCAAGAGCACCTTAAATGGGTGGAAGCTTTGCAAGCATACACATTTGTTATCAAACATAAGAAAGGAGTTAGAAATAACATTGTTGAAGCTCTAACCAGAAGAGTACTAACCATCTAGGAGATACAGTTGCAAAGTGTGGGAATGACTGAGTTGAAAGACCTCTACAAAGAGGATAATGATTTCAAAGATGCCTATGAGGCATGTGTAAAGTTCCAACAGGGTTTCAAGGTGGAATTCCATGATTTTGTGTTGCAGGAGGGACTATTGTTCAAAGGAAACCTAATGTGTATACCTCAGTGCTCAATGAGGGAGAAAATTATGAAGGAGAAACACCAAGGAAGCTTGGGAGGTCACTTTGGAGTGGACAGGACACTTGAGAAAGTGAATAGGAATTACTATTGGCCTAGGTTACAGTCAGATGTCAAGAATTTTGTGGAGCAATGTTAGATATGTCAGAGAGATAAAGGACAAAGTAGTAATAGTGGGTTGTATCAACCCCTATCCATACCCCAAAGACCTTGGGAGTGTCTAAGTATGGACTTCATTTGGGGATTACCAAAGACATCAAAGGGACATGATAGTGTGTTTGTGGTGGTGGACCATTTTAGTAAAATGGCACACTTCATTCCATGCAAGAAAACTAATGATGCTTCACATATTGCAGGCTTATTCTTCATAGACATTGTAAGAATCCATGGACTGCCACTGAATATAGTAAGTGACAGAGATAATAAGTTTGTGGGTCACTTTTGGAGAACCCTTTGGAAGATTCTAGGTACAAACTTGTCTTTCTCTTCAGCCTACCATCCATAGTTAGATTGACAAATGGAGGTAGTAAATAGGTCACTTGGGAACTTGCTAAGATGTTTCACAAAGTAGCATGGACAGTTATGGGATCATATCATAGGGCAAGCAGAATATGCCTATAATGACTCCATTAATAGGAGTAATGGTAAAAGAACATTTGAGAGTTTATGGGGCTAGTCCTAGAGGGATCTTGGAGTTAAGGGATCTCAGTTTACAAGATAGAAGGAGTGCTCAAGGGGAGTCATTTGTAGAATAGATGAAGGAGCTACATGATCAAGTCAAAAAAACCCTATAGAAGCAAGGAGATAAATATAAGTCCAAAGCAGATCAGACAAGGAGGGATTTGCAGTTCAAGGTGTGGGATCTAGTACTTTCTTATCTCAGGAAGGAAAGAATACCCAAGGGTAAGTCAACTAAACTACTCATGAAGAAGTTATGACCATTGAGGATATTGCATAAGTATGGAAAGAATGCATTTGAAGTAGAATTGCCTCCTGATTTGGGCATTTCACCAATCTTTAATGTATGTGACATGTATCCCTACAAGGGACCACCTTCAAATACTAGACAACAAACTCTTTCAGAGTTGGAAAATGGAGATTGGATCAAGGATTTATCTACCCCACACCCTCTATAGTTAGACATCATACTAGATTCTAAGGTGATCAAGAAGACAAGGAAGGGTACCTAAAAATAGTATCTAATCAAGTGGCAGGGACTACCTGCAGCTGAGGCCACTTGGATGACAAAGACAGACATTCTGAAGCATGGAGTCACCATTGAAGACCTCTTAACTCAAGGGACTTGAGTTATTTTGTCTCAAGGGAGTATGGTGCAGAACACCTCCCATTTTGGTGTCATTTGTGTGGTTTAGGGTTGTATTAGGTTTTTTTTGTGGATTGTAATAAGATCCACTAGGTTGGATCTAAAGTTGATCATATTTATGTTTTTAAGAGCCAAGAGTGCTCATAGGTGATATTATGGTCATTTTAACCTAGAAAGGTAAAATTTGACATTTTTGTGTAACTTGGGTTTAGAGTGTCTTCTAGGATCCTAGGTAACCTAACTAGGGTCATGGAAGTCAAAAAAATCCATCGAGTTGACTAAAATAGTCAAATAGAAAAAGTTGCTAAAAAGTTGCTCGAGCAACTTTTGCAAATTTTTGAAAGAAGTTGCAAATGGAGGTTGGAGCAGTTGTAACTACCCATGATTTGGTATTTGATCATGGATCAATTATTTTGAGAAGGTTAATGGAGTTTTGGATTGCTTAACATTTTGTGTACCTTATGTATGGATGTCAAACTGTATTTCTTTGTAATCTACATTGTTTCTTGCTTTCTGTATGGTTGTGTATGGATTGGTTTGGGTGATTGGACCCCATGGGGGTGTAGTGGTTTTAATTAGCTCTCTTATGCATTAAGTAGTTTTATTTCAACTTCACATAGTGTAAAGTTACAGTAGATTTTAGCTCACTGGTCTGCAAGTTCCATTTACAGAGTTACAAAGGTAGAAATGGCTCTAACCTAAGCATCCACTGGTGGAATTGGCTGAAACCATGGAGTATGAAGGGTTAGGGTTTGTAAATATTTTTTTTACTTTCCTTTTTCTTCAATAAGATTCCTAGGCTTGGAATGAAGCCCTATGGCTCACTGCTAGGAGCAGGTGAGCCTGAACAGGGTACAAATCGGATTGCACAAAGCACCCATGATCTTGTATTGTGAACTTAGTGGCATGTGTAGAAGCCCTAAAGTGTTCCCATGAAGGATAAAATGGTGAGAAATGATGACAGGAAGTTTGAAGACCAATTTGATGGCATTTTGTCCTGACTGGTCCAGAGACCTAGAATAAAGGCTGAAAACTAGGGCCTTGTGAAAACTAGGGTTGTGTGTGCATTGAGAAGCTAGGATTTTTTATTATAGTAGAGTTGGTGGATACCTTGAATATTTTCAAGGTCTTCTACAATTTTTTTTGGAAGATTTGGGAGCTTTAGACCCAAAACAGTGAAATTTGACCTACTAGGAAATAAACCAATTAGGCCTCCTAGTGAATTTGACAGTAATTGGATTGGTAAAGTATCCAGAAGTGTGGGAAAAGGTTCTAATGGACTTTTAATGGGCCAAGGACATAGACACGAGTCTATGGGATGTATGAGAAGATCCTAAGAAAGGGTTTGTGATTCTAGGGGAAAGTTCTAGTGGAAAAGTCTAGGTAATTGAAGAACTAGTTGGACTAGTTGAACCTAGGTAAATTTGTGTCTTCAACAAATCAACTATACCTAGGAGAAAAGTTGATAGAGAGGGTCCTAGAGATCCAATTTGGAGAATTACACAAGGAGCGGTAACCATTGGGTGGTTAGAAGAAGGAATAATCATTTTGAAGGAAAGAAAGACTAGAACCCTAAACCCTCTGCATCAATAAGGTAGCTGAGAAGGAAATCATATTGGAGTATATAAGTACAAAGGAACAAATTGCTGACATATTTACAAAACCATTGCCAAAAGATGATTTTGAATATCTCAGAAACATGCTAGGGGTAAAAGCCCCTCCTTGTGTGAATTAATTTTTGTAGTAATGCATCAGTCTAAATGGTTTTCAGAGCTATATCATTTCTGGACTTGATGCTTGGATCTAATCCTTAGGGGGAGTGATCGCATGAATAGAACAACTACATTTGGGTGAATTTTCACCTTAGATTGCGATGGTTAGAGAAAGGTTAATGTCACCCTTTTCCATTGATGTCAAAGGGGGAGAGATTTTTTATGAAAATCCCTACATCTTTGGGGGAGAGACCTATTTTTGGGAGAGATTGTGTTGATAATATTGAGAAAGTTGTATTGAGAGATCTATTGAGGATATTGAGAAAGTTGTATTGAAGATGAGTACTTTTGGGTTGTTGGATTTTCTCATATATTTCCATCAATGCCAAAGAGAGAGATTGTTGGAATTGGTTTATTAGTATGTGTTGATTCTCATTATTTGTCATTGTTGTCAACATATATTTTTGATGGAGATAGAAGAGACTGGTTTCTACTGTTGTTTAAGTGACTGACAAAAATGTACGGGTAATGTATGGATTTTTCAGAGTATGTGAAGATGGGAAAGTGTTCATTAGTGTGTTGTGATATTATTTCTAAGATCACTAGGCTTATTATTGTAGATGAAATGAGTTATAATGAATTTAGTGAAGACTGGATACATAATTGAGACAGTGAACTATGAAAGAGTTAGTCTCTGTATTTTGGAGATATATTTTATGTGAGCATGAGTTGTGACCTGCAGACTTGAGGCATGATAGAAGAAATATTGGAGATTCTTTTTTATTTTTTTTGGTTTGTTGTGTTGTTGATGACATCAACTAAAGCATGTGATCTTGCAAAGATCTATTTGAGGCCGACCGGTGAAGTGTAACGTGTAGAAAAGGCATTGAGCATGGATTTCAGATCCTAGAGTATATTTAATGTATTGTAAATGTTATTTACTTGTGTAAGGTACCATGTGTATCTTAGAAAGGGTTTATATTATTAATTGTACATTGGGTTAGTCTTAATTGGCCAACCTAATCATCAATTGTAATAGGGTATAAAGGAGAAATCTTTTCTTATTGAAAAGTGTGGTTTTAAGAAGAAAGGTGATAAGTGTGAATTGTGGAAGCTGTGAGCTTGTGTCTATTGGATGTAGGAGAAGAGGTTGTGATTAAGGAAATTCATTCAAACAGATCAAGAAAAGACAGTTGATATCAGCCAGTTCATTAGATTTTATATTTCCATACACACTTGTATTTCAGATAGTGAATCTTGAGGGTGGATATAACCTTCTTTAGGCAGTGTGCCTAGGCAATTAGCCTACCATTCTTTCTGAGTCCTAACATGGTCTTTCCTCTAACAAGGAATTTGTATTGTAATGCATTAATAAGCTCCTAACAAGGCTAAATATTTTAACATGGATATTATACTCTTAGTACATTATTTGTGGGTGCTAATTTCCATCAGGGTTTTACCTTTAACCGATTTTCCTCGGCAATAAAAGGATTGTGTTATGGTGTTCCATTTATTGTGTTATCATTTGGATTAAATTTTTGGTTTATAAAGTTTAATGTGTAGACGTCTAAAATCATCCTTATATTAATTTAATTAATATTCTCATAACATTATAGTTAATTTTCATTAATTATATTTGTTATATTCTTCTATATATTTTATTTATTTATTTAATTAAATATGATTCAGCTTCCTAATATTTAAATATTATTGCCCCTTTTAATGTATTAAATCTTATTTATATACATTTCCTTCATTAATCCTCTTTAAATAAATTTTTAATTTATTTATTCCTCCACATGACTTAAATTCTACTAAACTGAATTAATCTAAATTTTAAATTTAGATTAAGCTAATTTGATCCTAGATCCTACCCTACCTCACATCACTCTCACCAATAGACCTATCTATTAATTAACTAAGGTTAATTAAGCTAATTTCTTGATTCCTACAACATTTAGTCCTAATTATTTGCTCACACATGTGTGAACAAATTTTTAAAAATTGACTTTTCCAAATAATTATTATTTGGTGCCAACAAGGTTTCTTACACCTATGATGACACATTCTTACACTTTTCAAAAGTGTCTCATTGGTCCAAAACTTTTACACCCTCTTACACCTTCTTACAAGATCATTCACATGTGTACTTTAAGTACACTTTGACCCATCACATCCAAAGTTGCTCACACATGTGTGAGAAAAGTGGGCCTCTTACATGGCTTATGTGTCCCTCATGTGGCACCTATGTGGATGTCACATGAGCTCCACCTCATCCAAGCCCTCTCTCTCCTCCAAAAACTCTATAAATAGAGGCCTTTCTCAAGAGAAAATCATCTCTTATTTTTGCATTGTTATCATGCTTGTTTAGTTCTAGAATTTCTTAAGAAATTTAGCATAGCATTTCATATTCATCTTAGTTCATTTTCATGTTATTTCATTATTGAATCTAGATATCACATCTTAGGTTTAATATGGAATGAATCTAGTTCTATCATCTTAGTTAGATCTTGCATTATCATTCTAGTTTAAATCTTGCATTTTCATCCATGGTGAAAGCTTGAGACAAGTTCCTTATACTTGTTCTTGAGTTATTAGCTTATCATTTTAATGCATTTCTAGCGGGATTACAAGATTGTGTTGGGAGAGCACACCCACAAACCTCTCTAAGAGCAAATCAACAAGGCTTGGGTGCACTTGTTTGGCTCATCAGAGGTTGTGATGAATCTCTTCTTGTTTTTTTAGTAGCATGCTTTTAGACATGTTTAATGTTGTTACTTGATGTTTATTTCTAACGTTTGCATGTCTGAGCATGCTCCCAACAGGTTAGGTTTCGTTGCATACATTTTGGCATGCCTGGTGGGACCCACGTCCCTATTTTCTAACATTTTTCTTACATTTTTCATGATTCTGGAAACTTTTTATACAGACCCGTCTGCACTCTGATTCCACCGTCTGCGTTTCTAGAACGTTGTCTACGCAGATCGCCATCTGCGATACTTGGCCATTTGTGCTTAAAAACTATCGTTTGAGAAGATTGGCTGTCTGCGCTTAAAAATTATTGTCTGTATAGAACTCCACCGTCTGTGCAGAACGCCATCTACATAGATCACCGTCTGCGCAGATCACCGTCTGCACACTGTCATTGTCGTCTATGCATTTCTTGCATTTTAAACTAGTTCTGAGAGATGGGTATTTATTGAATGGTTTCTAGAGATATTTTATGTATATTTCAGACCAATTTCAGCACCAGGTATATACTTAAGATATATTTTAAATATATACTTCCAGGATGTTTGAGAGTGGTTTCAGCTTCATAGGAGTTAAGATGCAAAATCTAGTTTTTGAGGGTTTTTAAGAAATTTTAGACTTAGTCAAATTTCAGGAATCAGGAATCAACATATTTTCATGAATCAAGTGTTACTAATCTGTTTGTCTTTTTGCAGCATTTTAGGGTTGAAAACTTTAAAGATTACTAATATTTTTCATGCAGGTTTCCTTGGATTTTAATAGATTTTGGGAATGAACTTGTATGTTTTAAACATTAGTCTTTGAATGAATGTTGCTTAAAAGAAGAAATCAACCGCATCCAATCTTGAATGCATAAGGGAATGAACCTCACCAATCTTGAATGACTTAAGGCAAAACAATCACACCTTTCTTACATGTTTTCCTTCTTGATATGTGGAAAATGAATTGAACTTGCATGCTTAATCATACTATTGTGTCTTTTGCTTAGGTAGAAAACACTTAGTTTCTTTTAAATAGGTTTAATTTGGAATGAATATTTCTTGGTGTGTTTGAAGAAGTGTTTTTCAACACTTCTTTCAAGCTATTTTTCATTAGTTTAAAACCCTTAATATAAGTGACGCTATGATTAAGTTATAGTTGTATCCTCTCCCCTCGACTTCGCGGATCTTGGGTGAAGAGAAAGCTTAGCTTAATCTAGCTTCTAGAGAGGCCTATCTAGAGGGTGTGCTTCCCCTTTAGAGGATGACCTCAAACCGATAATCCCTTCCGCTAGTATAGAAATAAAGTGTGACCCAAAGGTCTGCTTTATCCCTTCAAGCTCAGGTGGGTCGTGTTCAATGGTAGTCCATACTGAGTGAATATCCTCAGCATACTGGCATGGTTGAACTAGAGACTTAAGTGTCACACGCTGTACAAACCAATTGCGGGGATGCCACGAATCTTATTAGCAACTGTAACTTAGTAGCCTACCCAATTCACCTCCGAATGGTGACTTATCATAGTGCAAGGGGGGAAGATTATCCCCCCAAGATTCCCATCATACGTGTCCCAGGGTATTGTGTTGCGAAAGAGATCTTCGTAGCACGACAATAATACCTGGCAAAAGGCAAAAATGTGGGCGCCCTTTTGGGGGTGACATTGTTGTGTGAGCTGAAGGACTACCAAGTAATGGGCCTATAATATTTCATGCGAAGCCAATTTCCTAAGGTAGCTACTATTTCAACTGTCTTCGTTCTGATAGACCAAGTAAAAACTTAAGTGGCTTGAAAGAGTCACTTGAACATACACAAACAAAATTTTGCAATTTGAATCAAAATTCCCCAGTCATAATTGCTTGTCTCTTGAAAGGTTGCTTTGTCCCTTCCAGGACTGTTTTCATATATGTGTCTTCAATAACTATCAGCTATGCCCAAAATATGAGTCAAGGTATACTTAGAGTAGTCAATGCCTTTGATGTATGTTGAAAATCAGTTCTTGCCAATGAACAAATTGACCTAAAAATTCCAAAATCAGTCAGAATCCTACATTGTCATCTCCACTTCAACCCACTTCTTCATCATCATCATACTTCTTATCCTAATCACCTCTTCCAAGTCATTTTTTATTCTTCTCAATCATTCTAATCATTCCATCCTAAACATCCACAATCTTCCTAATCCTCATCATAATCATCCCTCTAATCCACATCAACATCCTCTTTCTTAAACCAATCAAATCATTCATCTTCCTCCAACCTAATCCAATCACCATTCTTCTAATCCAATCCACTTGTCAACCTCATATCATTCTATTAAATCCTAATCTAATTCATCTTCCTTTTCATCCAAACCAATCACCCTTAATTATTCCCTTGTCTTCCAACCTCTCTCATTTGTCTTCTAGGGCTCATCTGTTCTTCATTTAAATCTTCGTCCACATCTCCTTCTAATTCCAATTTTCATAAAATCTTCTACTTTTGGCTTAGGAGCACCATCAAAATATTTGGACTTTAATCCTAGTTATCTTGATTGACCCACATCCAACTATAGTCAAGATTAA
>MU223845.1:2937252-2949710 GCA_018584345.1 Thuja plicata
TTCTTACACCTATGATGACACCTTCTTACACTTTCCAAAAGTGTCTCATTGGTCCAAAACTCTTACACCCTCTTACACCTTCTTACAAGATCCTTCATATGTGTACTTTAAGTACACTTTGACCCATCACATCTAAAGTTGCTCACACATGTGTGAGCAAAGTGGGCCTTTTGCATGGCTTATGTGTCCCTCATGTGGCACCTATGTGGATGCCACATGAGCTCCACCTCATCCAAGCCCTCTCTCCTCCAAAAACTCTATAAATAGAGGCCTTTCTCAAGAGAAAATCATCTCTTATTTTTGCATTGTTATCATGCTAGTTTAGTTCTAGAATTTCTTAAGCAATTTAGCATAGCATTTCATATTCATCTTAGTTCATTTTCATGTTATTTAATTATTGAATCTAGGTATCACATCTTAGGTTTAATATGGAATGAATCTAGTTCTATCATCTTAGTTAGATCTTGCATTATCATTCTAGTTTAAAGCTTGCATTTTCATCCATGGTGAAAGCTTGAGACAAGTTCCTTATACTTGTTCTTGAGTTATTAGCTTATCATTTTAATGCATTTCTAGTGGGATTAAAATATTGTGTTTGGAGAGCACACCCACAAACCTCTCTAAGAGAAAATCAACAAGGCTTGGGTGCACTTGTTTGGCTCATCAGAGGTTGTGATGAATCTCTTCTTGTTTTTTTAGTAGCATGCTTTTAGACATGTTTAATGTTGTTACTTGATGTTTATCTCTAACATTTGCATTTCTGAGCATGCTCCCAATAGGTTAGGTTTCATTGCATACATAATGTTTAATAATCTGTCTCACAACTGATTACCTACCCCCTCTCAGTTGTGTTGGTGGGTTGTTATTCCTAACAAGTAGATGTCAGGAGGTATGTGGATACATGTGTTGTTTTTCAAAAGGGAAAAGGGAAGTCTTATAATACAAGGCTATATCAACCACTACCAATACCATCCAGACCTTGGAAAAGTGTGAGAATGGATTTCATTATGGGTCTACCAAGAACACAAAAAAGATTTGATAGCATATTTTTCATATTTGACAAGTTCAGTAAAATGACACATGTTTTTCCATGTAAAAAAATTAATGATGCTTCCCACATTGCAGGGATATTCTTTAAGGAGGTGGTAAGAATCCATGGCTTACCTTTAAACATAGTTTCAGATAGAGATGTAAAATTATTGGTCATTTTTGGAGGACTCTCTGGAAATATGTTGGGACAAATTTGTCTTTTTCATTAACCTACCATCCCCAAACGGATGGACAAAAAGAAGTGGTCAATTGGACCCTTGGAAATATTCTTAGATGCTTAACAAGGGGACGTGGTGAGAAGTGGGATGTAATCCTACAACAAGCTAAATTATCATATAATGATACAGTCAATAGGATTACATGGAAGTCTCCTTTCCAGGTTGTCTATGGGCTCCATCCTAGAGGAGTCTTAGAACTAAGAAATCTACCTTCTACAGGTCCTATAAGTGCAGAGGGAGAGGCATTTTTTGAATCCATTAAAGAAGTCCATGAAAAAGTGAAGATAAGTCTACAACAATCCTATGACAAATAAAAGAAGCATGCATATCCTAAAAGGAGGGACTTACAATTTGAAGTGGGAGATCTTGTGTGGATATATTTGAAGAAAGAGAGATTGCCTAAGGGGAAGTACACTAAAATAATGCAAAATAAGATAGGTCCCTATCCTATCTTGAATAACTTTTCTAATAATGTATATGAGATTGAACTACCTGATAGGTTGGGGTTGTCACCAATCTTCAATATATGTGACTTAACTCCATATAAAGGAACTTTGGATGCAAATCATAATACAGTGGACATGGAACAAGTTATAGATGAGATCCTTCCTAAACATGAACCACCTACCTTGGAAATAATTTTGGACACAAAGGTAGTGAAGAAGACTAGGAAGAGAGAATACAAGAAATAATTAGTGAAATGGATAGGAAAGCCAAAAAGTGACGCTGTGTGGAAGGATGAGAAGCAGATTCAAGAACATGTTAGTACCCTTCATCAAATCATCTCAAGTAGGCTTGAGATTTCTTTTTCCAGGGGAGTATGATGTAGGGGAATCTACCAAGAAAGAAAAAGAGACAAAAGAGGATCTTTAGATCCAAATCCAAATGATTTAGGATAGGATGTGTGTTTGGGTTCAATTTTTAATAAGTTATCCCATTTTGTAACACAATGTTCTAGATAGGTGATCTATAATCCATACTGAAGAAATGGGCACAGGGGTCTATGAAGGTCCTAGGATGTTTTCTAGTGGTCCTTAGGCATTTTTAAGTTTTTTTGGTTGATGGGTCACACCCATATGTTTGGGTTTCTAATATTTTGTAAGAAGTGTAAAAGTTGCATAATGTAACTTTGCAACAATGTTGCAAGATTTTGGAAGTTGGAAGGCCAATGGTCATAACTATTCGTTTCCAGTTATGAACTGTTTTTTTTTAAGGTAACCAAACTCAAAATGAGGGGTCGGTTGAAGAATTTGAAATTTTTTGGCACTTGCACAATAAATAGTTCTGAGAATTTCCTTCATTTTTTCTGTGTTTTGAATTCGTACGGTCATATACGGATCCATCTCGAAGGGATACTAATTGGAGAAGTTAGAGACATGATCTATATTTCATTTTCAATTTTTTTGGAGTGAATTGGTTAAGGGAGGGGATAGTTAGATCAGTTTTGGTAAACACAGTTGTGAAACCCTACCATATCTAGGGTTTTGCAAATAATTATTCATATCTTGCAACTCCACCATGGGAAAATTATAAATCTCAAGGGTTTGCAAGATATGATAGTGCACGTTAATATTTTCATGGTATTATAGTGGGAGATGACTGGTGGAGTGTTGTGCAAGTGAAAGAGTTGGACATACATCATTATGTGACTATCCAGTCAAGCACACCAATGAACATAACTTTGATAAATGATGGATTCTAAGTATGAGACTTTGTATTTAGTCTATTTTCATGTTATCATTGGTGTCTCAAGTAGTTTTATGATCAGGCTATCCCATTAGAGAGTACTTTGTTTGTAAAAGTGACCTAATATGGCTATTAGACCTAGTAGGTGCTTAGTAGCATATGAGAATGTGAACTTGGAGTTAAGACCTAAAATGTTGGGGTTTGGAGTATCTCAATAAAGGGTATTTGTATTGGTAATTTTTTTAGAGGGCCCTTTGTAAGTTTTAAGAGTTATCCTTCGAAAACTCTTTGGTTTGGGCTACTAGCATTTGGATTACTAAGGAAGGAGTGTAGATCTTGATTCTATAGGTTTTCATGACATTAAAAGTATCAAAATACCCTAGGTATGTCTAAGGAGAAGGAATCCATCATCGATAGGTTGAGTGTTGAATTTTGAGAATTTATCTACTTGGAGGATGAGACGTAGCCAAGCTTCTAGGAACAAACAAGTTGAAAGGAAAGATGACGAGATGTTAGAACCTTTGGAGGTGTTTGGAACACAGTATCATGATTTATTTTGAAATCCTATAGTGATACCAAAGGGTTATGCATCCTAAAGATCCTTACAAGCCCTTTAGTGATTATTTTTTAATTGCTATGCATGTGGACACAAGAAGGTAGATTGTAGGAAGCCTCATCAATATAGAACCAAGCAAGATTATGTTAGAGAGGATACAACAACTAAGATTACATGTTACAAATGCAATAACTTTGGGCACATAGAAAAGTAATACAATTTGCAGGTTAATCAGAATAGATCACCTCCTACATGCTACAAGTGTAACAACCAAACACATATAGCAAAGTTTTGCAGGTATAATGGACCTGAGAACAGAAAGGGACCACCACCTATAGTTATGAATAAGAATATTGGTGATGTTGGAAAGGTTCTTTCACATTACATGGATGAATTCAACATCCACTTCAGGAAGAAAGGATATATGGACAGTGGAAAAGTATGGAAAGAGAAAGAACCAAGTGAGAACAAGGTTTAGTGAGAGTCAGTAGATTCTACTGAGTCTTTGCCTTATGCTAACATTGTTGCACCAACCTAGATGGCCAAGCATGGCCTTAGGGGAATCTTTGGAGAGATACAACAGAAAACCAACCATCTTCTTTTTACGAGGAATAAGCTTTTGCAAGCTTATGGAGAGCATGTATGATTGTATGAAGCACCTATCTGTGATCGCATACCTATACACTCTATATCTTGTGATCACCAAATTAATGCTCAACTAGATCATTGTAGAGTTAAGTTTATTGGGAACTATGTCAATTATTTTCATGGTGAAGTATAAATTTATTCATTCAAACATATATAATCACTATTTGAAGCAACGAGTTGAAGGAGATTAGTGCAAACAAGCAAGGGAGCCTAAGAAAGCTATGACATTTTGTGATTGATCGAACATGAATACACAGATTCATCACAGAAGAGGTATTTTAAATTATTTGTAAGCTTTGATTATGGATACTCTTTTGATTTTTGATGAAAACGAAAGGCCTAGGTATAAATTTAAGAAAAATCCTTGCAAATCTATCGAAGATGATCCCAAAGGCGCATTTTCACAAACACCATACGACGTTCTACATGTTGAGGATATTAGGGCATACATCCATTGTAAGTATGAGTCTTTGGGAGACTTTGAGATCTATAGGTAGATGAAGGATATGATCAAAGTAGATGGTAAATGGAAGGATGAGTTCACTCATCTATAAAATCTTAGTGTGATGAAAATGGTGGAACTCTATTGTGTTAAATAGAGTACATGATCAGTTCATTTGAATTGGTGATCAACCTGTGAAGATATGTAGTGAGTTAATCCATGACATAAATGGTTTGGATAACTCTGGTGTTATCCTTGTTACAGAGAAGAACATGAAGAAGCAAGTGGAAACCCTAACCCACTCTAAATGGGATAAGCGAACGATAACTGTAGCTGACATCTTCCAACAAGATGTGAGATTGGTTTCGATGATTTTGGGTTATAAAATTTATTACAACAACTGACCTAACTCGGTATCAGCTAGAGTTATAATGATGGATTATAGAATGGTGAAGGAAAAAGTTAAATACAAACTTTGTGAAGTACTTGAAAAACAATTCATGGAGAATGTGAAGCAGATAAAGAGAGACAAGTCTAAAGAATTCAGGTTTCAGTCATTATTAATACATATGCATATCCATATTGTACACAAATTCCCTAGAATGAACCCAAGATCTTGGAAGGATAATTAACCTATTGAAATACAAGTCTCAAACAAATACATGAGACAAAACAATACTTGGGTAGATGGAGAGTTATTTGGAATGACCAAGATTCTGTAGAGATAAATGAAGGAAAGAGTAAGGATACCTGAGGAGATGGTAGAGAAGTATAAAGATACAAATTATTTCATGGTTGAAACTAGTTGTGTGTACTTTAAGGAAATGGATCCTAGAATGAAATGGTGTTACCCTATGGGGTATGAGGTTATTTCATAAGTATTAACAATGCAAGTTGAGAATGTACTATCTTGGCTATCATATACTCATACATAAAAGGCATAAACTTCAAGTATTTAGTTTTGATGACCACCATATTCTCTTTCAAGCTTCTGTAAAAGGAGACATAAACCTCCTTAGTAGTGCCCTCAATCCTCGGAAGATCCTATTGTTCCTTTCTTTCCATATACTCCAAGAAAGGTGTGCGGGGGTTTGTCTCTGAAGCTAGGAAATTATTGAGTTGTGGACAAGACCTTTCCATTCCAGCAGGAGTTGTTTAATATCATTATTGAAAAGCCAAGATAAATCCATATTAATGGTGATCTTCTACCACGAACTTTTAGCAAAGTCACAATGAGTCAGGATATGAGCCACCAATTCTTCATCCTTTTTTGCATAACACACATCTATTGGGGAATTAGAATCCCCTCTTGATAAGGTTGTCCTAGGTTAGTATCCTATTATGAATCATTGTCTACTAGAAGAAATTGATCTTGGGGATCAATTGAGGGTTCCACACCTCCCTGGACTCTTCAAGAGACATTTGGTTGCCAAGAATTGACATGTAGGCTAACTTCACTGTCAAGGTCCATGACGGATTCAATTTCCAAACAAATCTGTCATGGCGGGGAAAGAGTAGGATCCTTCCTGGACAAGAGAGCATAGATCTGGATGAGATTGACAGCATTGGGAAATATTTTTCCAAGATCTGGAAGAGGAAACATAGTCAACCACCATGTTACAAAGTATTTTGGTCTATGTTATTTACAACTTTTAGTTGAAATTAAAAAGAATGTTGTGATGCTTTGAAAGAGTTGACATAAAGAAAATATTATATGATCTACTATGAAAATGTAACAACAAATATAAAAATAATTCGTTTAACATTATTTCTATTTCATAATTTATCATACAAAAATATTAATAAAATTATACTTTTATTATATAAATTCTTCCAAAATAACACATCTATATTTATACTTCTACATATAAACCTAAATATTAATACAAAATAATTTAAAACTTTTCATGATAATATTATATAACTTATATATGAAACCCAATAAGAATCCCAACTAATCTCATTAAAAAAAGGCAAACCCAAAATTAAATAGATTATAAATATACAAAGTCAATAGAACAAATATAATAAAGAAGTCTAACTCAACAAACCCTTCACCAACATACTCAAATAGAAATTATTCTTCAATTTGGTATGTTTCTTCTTCTCATTATTGGGGCATCTTGTTCCATTTTATTGATGTTTTTGCTCACCCTATCTAGGCTTTGGTGCAATCTCTACCTTATACCTTCTTCAATTAAAAATGGAGAATATTTTAATATTATATATAAAAGTGGTGGAGGGGGGGGCTTGAAAAGGGCTTGAGGGGACATTCAACGTTTGCTATCTCGTGTAAACATAAAGTCTTATGATTAAGAATAATTAAGTGAAGGTTTTGGTTGAAAACAATGATATTGTTTTATTTTATTTTCTTTGACAAATGAAAATGATAATAGTTTACCAAACATGCTTTTTATGGAAGAGAAAGTAGTCCCTTGCTTGGTTTTGGGTCAAAACTAAACTTATTTTTGAGTGCATTCAATTTTAACAAGCTTGTGTTGATGACTTTCAATAAATTCCATTCCTATTCTAAAGTAAATGGCATTGGAAAAAAAGGAGGGAAAGTGTAGGAAGAATCAATCAATTCATAATTTATTTTGCGTGGGCTTCAAGCAAATACCAAAAACCCAACCATACAAAAGTAATCCCGTGATAAATAATTCATATCTATGAAATTTTGGAAGTTTGCACATATAATATCTTATTTGGAGAATAGCCTATGACTTGATAAGACAAGTGGATAAAGACTAGCAAAGTTCTTTTGTGGGTATGGGTGATTCTTAAGGGAAGCTTCGTGGTTTTATTTTTCAAAGTATTATTATTATTATTATTTAAATATTGGAATTGTTAATAAAATTGATTTTTTCGAAAAAAAAAAAATATTGGGATTGTTAAGTTAAATTATTTATGTTTTGAAGGGATGGGGTTTTGAATGAGTGATGGGTCAATGAGATTGACTTATAGATTATGAAGTTAGGTTTTTGATAAAATAATATATGATTCGATAAAATGTGTGAAATATTACTTATTTAATAATGTGTAAAATTAATGAGAAGGACATTGACTATGCAAGGATCAAATTTCATGGTTGATTGTATTTTTTAATTAATTAAAATTTTAAAAAAAATGTATTCTAATTTTCAAATTAATAGTTAAAAAGAGCCAATAGAACATGGTCAATTCCAATGAATGCTCTTTGCATATTGAATTTACAAAGAGCTTGTCATTATAATTTTTATGAAATTGTTTTGTTTCTAAATGAATCTATTAGAAGTATTTTAACTCAAGTTTTAGGTGATATCGAAAGAATGATCTATCATCTTTAAGTTGTATACTTGATATTAGTAAGTTGTAAAATGAAGAATAGTGACTACACTTTAAACACATAGATCTTGTTGTGTGTGATGAGAAATAATAAATGATTTTAAGTATTTATTTAGTTAATGAAGGGTAGAAAAATTCAATTTACAATATTTGGACAAAGATTTAAATTACTACCTATATTTTGTGAACAATGGTTCACATGGATAATGAGAATGAATGACCCACTTAACACATTGCATCTATGTGATGCTCAATAGTGTAGTATCAAGACTTTTAGGGTCACTCATCTTAGTTGTCTTATAATTCAAGTGCACTTAACCTTATAACATTTCCCCAAATGTTAATCAACCCCATTCAACTTGCTACCCCATTTGCAAAACTCTCAACAAATTGAAATACTTTGAAAAATGCCTCCACTTGTTAAAATTTAAATTATTATTCAAGAACTTAAGAAATGTGTGAAATTAGTTTGACCACTCAATCTTATCCCTTACCCTCATTTGCAAAAAAAACAACAAATTGAAATACTCCAAAAAAATGCTTCTACTTGTTTAAAGTTGACATATTATTCAAGAACTCCAGAAATTGGTGAAATTAGTCCAACTACTTGATCCTATCCCTTATGCTTATTAGTAAAACTTTCAACAAACTCATATCTTTAGAAAATCCTCCGTTAATTAAAGTTCAACTTATTATTATTTAGGAACTAAAAAAATGTGTGAAATTAGTCCCACTACTTGATCTTTATTCCTTACCTTCATTTGCAAAACTTTCAACAAATTCAAATACTCTAAAAATAACTTCCACTTATTAAAAGTCGACTTGTTATTTAAGAACTTTGAGAAATGTGAAACTATAGATCCTGATGATAGATCATGGGGTGCGATCCAAAACTTGATGGAAAAAAGTGCTACAAAGTCAAAATCCATAAACCATAAACTACTAAATGTTAAATTAGTCGACTCCTCGATCTTATCAAAATTAGTGGACTCCTCAATCTTATCCCTTACCTTTGTAACTACTAATCTAAAGTAATAATATCTAGAAATTAATTCAAATTTTATCCCTTACACTCGTTTACAAAACTTTCAACAAAAGAAACTGAACTACTTGAAAAACACCTCCACTTAATAAATGTCCACTAATTATTGAAGAACTTTGAGAAATGTGAAATTAGCCCAGTGCTCGATCTTATCCCTTACCTCTGCACTCTCCTTGGTACTAATCTAAACATGTTAATCCCCCTAATAAAAAATTAATTAAAATACCATTTCCATCAGCAACACATCACAAAGCATCGTTGTCCCGGGAAATTCTCAACCTGTCCAATAAAAATATTTGTAAGCTGAAAAGACTTCGAGTAGAAGGAGGGTTGTGTTTTGTTAATTTAAAACGAAATCCTCCAAATTAGATACGCCACTACGTGTTGTGGCAGCTTAGCCAAGTCAACACATACCCTCAAACAAGGATAGAACGGCGGGCCTTCTAGATTAGGTGGAAATAATCTTTATATTTCCATTATGCCGCCAGCATTAATGTATTATAGTTGTTGTGGATGAATATAGTGATGGTGGATGTTGGATTTTGCTTACATGATCATCATATAGCTTTAGATAAGAGGAAAAGGCGTGGTTTATGCAAAGCAATCTTCGGGGGCAACTTCTGAGCTGTGACTCAAGTTTCTTCACATACCAGAGAAGGGCAGAAATTTGAAAGGGAGGAGAAATCGAAGAAGGAAATGGGTCTTTGGCAGCAGCAAGAGAATCAGAGGCAAACCAATTCTTATAAAGAATCCATTAAAGCTCTGGAAGCAGATATTCAACATGCAAATACATTGTAAGTCTCGTCAGCAGCCTCAATTGTCACACACAAATTCTGTCTTAAACACAATTACAGCTTTATCAATTCGCATACTTTTAAAGAATAATTAGGGCAAAATTTGTACTCTGTGTTTTTACATATGTGTTTTAGGGATAAGGTTATGGCTTTCCATACGAGCCATAACAGGCCTGGGCAATATGGGGAATTTGCTTTTGACAGAAAGAATTCGCAGCTGATGTCTGCAAGTAAGATGAACCTATGGAAGATAAGATAATACCCATTTAAGGAATATAATTAGGCGAAATTTTTCGCCATGTTGGATAACGGATGGTTTTTCTGAAATTTTCTGTATTTGCACAGTAGTAAGGTTATGGTGCCTTTCTAACCGGATGATCGGCATACCCACAACATTTTCTTGGGCAAAGTTTGCTACTTTTTGTCTTTTATTTATCTATTATCTTGCCTTCCATAATAAATTTTCTAGTTGCCAAAATTCATGTTTTCTCAATTTTCGGAGCCCTTGTAATGGGTGGCAGAGAGCTTGTGGTAAGCTTCGCATTTTCTTAGTATTTAAGATTAATACGCAGTGAGCAGTATGTATCCCTCTGCCTCTGATGGAGAATATATCCAGTAGCAGCGCGGCTTTGAATTCAGGCATCCTGAGAAGCCTGGTTTAGCTTTTAATAAGAAATCATATTCAAATAAGCGTCATAATGCATACATTAGGGTATGAAAGGAAGCAAAGGTATTTGCAGTCCTAAAGATAAACAAGGCAGTCTCTCTGCATTGAAACCCTGAAAGCTTCTTGGTCCTATGATTACCAAATGCTGAAAGCCTGGATGGTGGATAAAAATATAGTTTAGAAGCAAAATATTGCAGTGAATTTATTAACGTGTGCATTTCATTGAGGATTTTAGGTACCTTCAGAGAATCTGGGTTTTGTTCATGTGAAGAAAGTATTTAAAGCTTCTTTACTTATGAAGATTGCGAAGCTTCCTTTGAAGTATACTTATATTTCACAATAAAAATCTTCACAGGTCTTTAAGTAATTCATCTTTTCACTTCTGATAGTCACCTTTGATAGGGAAAATGTCTGTAGGGCTTGGCAAGATGCTTATTGATTGCAGAGATCTCAAGCCTCCCAACCGCTGGAATATACTCGAATTGCCATCAATGTGTGGGATGTTGGGGCAGTTAAAAGCTGTTCAAGAGGCAAAGTATTCTAGTCCTTTTTTAAAGTTGAAATCCTATAAATTACTAGTTTATGAATGATTTGAAACCCTTCTATTCAAAATATGCAATTAATTAATTTGCCACTTATGGGAAACATGAAACCTTTATTTAATGAGGCATTGTTCTAGCAAAGTGTACCTACCATCCTTTAGCTGCTCGACATGAAAAAAAATTTAAAGAACACATGGAAATGGAAGTAGCATCTCAAGTAATTCTGCTTTTGTTGAAATTTATCTGGTGATGAATAAATTGTATCGAATTTCCTAAAGAAGTAGAATGCAGTGGGTCTTGTATTAGTTGCCTGCTTATTTTGTTTTCTTCTTGTATTCCCGTATTACCCTAGCAAAAGTTTAATGATATTGACGAAAATTTAAATTGGTTCAGGGCGTCGGCATTTCCAAGGGAGTATGATGGTGCCTGTCTTCAAATGAGGTTGGCTTACAGTCCTGTGGCACCTTTGTTCCTTTTCCTTGTACAGTGGACTGATTGCAGCCTAGCAAGTACATTAGGTCTCCTGCACATTTTAATATATAAGGTGTGGTGTGTTGATTCTTTTCTCTATCAAATGTTCATTTGTTGAAATTGAAATTGATAGAATGATAGTAAAGCCTTCTCTGGTTGTCAAGGCCCATGTTACTATGTTGATATTTTTGTTACTTTAAAGTTTGAAGCAAATGTGCTGCTTTTGTAGAGTTTCTCATCTAAAAGAAATTAGAGCATTGACTTCTCATATATTCCTTAGGGTGTGTCGCTTTGATGGTTCCTTTCAACTACTACTTTGTATATTACAACATACTCTTTTCCATTGTGCTATCTAATATGATGAAGCTTGCGTTGAGCAGGTCTTTTCAGATGGAACGACAACGATGTCAATTCATGAAAGAAAAGCTAGCCTTCGGGAATTCTACAGTATGTAATTTTGTGTTTTTTTTTTTGAATAAAGGAGAACAAGGAGGTTTGAAGGCCAGGACATAATAGATATGGTTTGTATCTGCAGATGTTGTATATCCTTCCTTAGTGCAACTTGAAGGAGGCCTAACAGAAAAGGAGGATAAGAAACAGAGAGCAATTTGCATGGAAAGATATAAGAAAAATGTTGATGAAGAAAGAAACAAACTCTCAGAACTTGATTTGGAACGCGAAGAAGAATGTGGAATATGCATGGAGACCAATGGAAAAGTTGTGTTACCCACTTGCAACCATTCAATGTGTATTAGGTGCTACCGGGACTGGTATGAACTATAAAACCTGTGTATGAGGTTGCTAGATTAAAAGTTAAAATTTTGCCACACTTTTTGACATAGCTGGTGATGTAATACAAGTAAGGTATATCAAAATACCTAGATCTCAAGTTTTGAGTGGTGCTTATGGCTATCTGCAGGAATATGCGATCTGGATCATGTCCATTCTGCAGGGATAGCTTGAGAAGAGTGAACTCAACTGACTTGTGGATGTTTACAAGCAGTGGTGAAATAGTGGA
>MU223845.1:2960381-2987317 GCA_018584345.1 Thuja plicata
GTATATATCGTATGTATGTTGAAACTGACTTATATCACTATCCATTTAAACAAGCAAATGTATCAGACTTTATGTATTAACAGTCACGATACTATCGTGACTATTAACACATAACAGTCACGACAGTGACAATACGCTCAGCATTAACAAATATTATATTAAACCATCACTGTTAGATTAATAAAGGTATCGTGACTGTTATGTAATAATAGCCACAATACTATTGTGACTGGTATTACATAACAGTCACGATAAGTGACATTGTATTCATTGTCGCAAGTCACGATAAAGTGACGATACACATTATGTTGTAAGTCACGATAGTGACTAATACCATTTGTATTATAATTAGTAATGAATTATGATATGTATAATGAACAGTCATCTTGTTTAGCATCAACAACCACATCTCTCTATAATGAATAGTCACTACTATTCATTATAGATATTATATATAAATACAGATATATCTTTGTAGAATCAATCAATCACCAAGGCAATTGCATTCTACTACATATCAGTTCATACATTATCTTTAGATCCATATTTCTTAACATATTATATTGTGAATATTCATTTTAAATTGACATTTCTTTAGGACAATTATATAAATTTGGAAACTGTCAATGGGCCCTTGGTCTATTGGTGAAGTTGTTTGGTTCTCAATGAGCCCACTAGGGATCAAGTCTTGTTAAGTGCAAAGGATCTGACACCAAAAGGGATGAGGTTGGGATTGTGCCCCGAGTGGATTTTGATGGAATGGATACCCATCAGTCCTTGGCACTTAGCCAAAGAGGTTATGAATCTCCAACAAAAAAAATAAAAAAATGGAAACTAAAAGACAAATATTTAGTATGTTAATTTTCTTAAATTGTATGCATTTTAGTCTTGTTGATAAATATATTATTTTATTAGTTAGTTTGTGAGTTAAGACATACAAATTGATCAAATGTAACTTTAGCCTTGTTACTATTCTTTCTATTTTGAGTGGTTTCAATCCATATTTGGTCAAATCTCTTTTCATATTTTGGATACCATTGCTATTGTAAATCTACCCCTTGGACACAATTACTAACATGATTTTGTTTTCTTGATCATCACAATCTTTTTCTTTACAATTCCTTAGTAGACACTAGTCCAAAATATAACTTATTTAGCTTAAGCATAAAAAATTTAAATACCATACATGATATTGCCTATTGAAAGATAAATCCAAAGGTATCATTAGTGTTGAACACACATCAAATACTGAGAGGTGAGGGTGGGAGGTGATGGATCAATATAAACCAAAAATCTTACTTAGATAATCAACCATCAATGTTATCCACCACACAAATTATTAAGAAAACAATGAATTGAAACAATAACACATGAACACCAAGATTTTTATACGTCGAAAACCCAAACTAGGAAAAACCACAGTGAACACTTGCTCATAGAGATAAATTACTAAATATATAACCTGATTACAAAGATAGTAGGAGCTCACTGCTTCAGAATTACGAACAAAGGCTCAGTGCCCATGCAACATCGAACATAGATAGGAGCTTGCTACTCCAGACTTGCAAAAAGAGGCTCACTGCCAAAATAGCAAGATATAGAAAAGAGATTGTGCACCCAAGACTCACTATCCTAGGGACAAGGTACATTCAAATCTCCAAAATGGATAAAGATAAATTCTCCTGATAATGCAATTGTCTTGCACAACTCTGTCAACCTCAGTAACACACCATCTCTATATTTACTTCTCTATCATAGTCTTAAATAACTATGACAAAAAACTAAATTCTACTCTTCCAAAACTCTGCTCATAGATCTTCACTTGCTCACACACCACTCTTACCTTTTTCCAAAGCACGCACTATACTTATATACAAGATAGGTCATTGGAATTTCAACAAGGTTGAATATGCCAAGAGCAAATTAAAAGAAAATTACAAGTCGGCCATGTCAACAACAAATTACAATAAGGTTCATGCCAAGAGAATCCAGACCAAAACATAGGTCACACATAACATGAACTCAACCGGATTAGAGATAATCATTAAATGCAATACGCAGACCAAAAACATGAAGCATGATCCACTCCAAGAAAGAGAGGGGACCATGAACACATTACACATAGCCTTATACCAAAATCAAAATTAATGGAACAACTTCCATAGTTATCTCAAACATGTAGAATCACACTGTCCAAAGAACCACATCACTTGCCAACTATATTTGAACCACACATGCCAAGGTGAGATCTAAACTCCATGTCACAAGCCATCACACCACATATACGAACAAGAACATAAACTGATCATAACAACATCACTTAGTAACACTATTTTTAGATCACTAGGAACATTTTATGGATCACCAAGAAAGACCACAACCAAGACCACAACCTAAATAAAATACAAATCTCATATGCATATCTTTAACCTTTATTTCCAAAGTAGAAACCTTCTAGAAAACATAATTGAATAACTACCATCTTCAACTGTATATCTCTATTACTGAATCACTAACTTTCAGACCTAAGAATATAATACTAAAGTACCGAGAAACATCATTCTCACATGATCTCCACAATACATACATGTCTCTCACTTTTTTGTAGCAGTATCATGTCCAACACCCAATCTTACTTCTTCCAGACCAAATTCCTTCTTCTAGACAAAAAATATATACCAAAACATGTCTTTAGAAAATTCATCTCAACCACAATGTTTGAGAAAACACCTCCGAACCACAGTGTTTGACATAAATGACAACTAGACAATAACAACCAAATATATATTTCCAACAATCTCCCCCTTTTTCATTGATGACAAACAACCAAAAATGTTTCATTAAGATATTATTGATAGAAAAATCCTAACTCAAACAACCAAAACATTCCTCATTAACCTTCATACATTTTATTCTTTTGTAAAACACATTTTCAAATAAACATGCTCCTTATCTTTCTCCCCCTTTTCATCAAGGAAAAATGCCAAAAACATACTTACAACTGCTCCCTCTGAGAACAACCACTAGCATTAGTCCAAAAAAAAATCCTAAAAGTCCCCCCTTGATAGATGCACCACTCTGATGCATTTATTTAGAAGAATCAGGGGAAACAACCTCAAGATTCTCCCATAAAAATTCATGGAACATATCTTCAATGGTCTTTAGTCCTTCGGATAGACTCTGCATAGTAAGAATCTTTCAATCGACAGATCATCTTCATCTGATGAAAAAATAGAAGCAACCTACTCCTCATCACCAACAACTAGTTGTACATCAACTCCTACAGTCTCCTCCTATTCACCAACACCCTTATGTTCTTCCTCTTCACTGTCACTTGAAATAGTCACCAGTGCAGAAAAAATTTCTAGACACATCCTTCTTATTTTCTTTTCTAGTTTTTTACCCGAGGACAAAGCCTCTGTAGACATATTTCTCATTATCTTGCCCTTATATTTGTCTTTCCTTTCACCACCAACAACAAATAGTTCTACCACAACTTTAATTCTTGCAGCACCAACATCCTTTAGAATTTTAATCAATTTTTTAATAATTCTCACACATTCTTCCTCAATAGTCCCATAGAAAGACTTAGTTTCCCAAACAATTCCAGGCTCTACCACTTGTACATAGCATAAATCCTTATCAACATAGAATACAACATCATCCTTATACTAGTCAATAAATTTAGAAGGAATCTGATTCCTCAGACACAAACTATCCTTCTAATTATCAAAGAATATTCTATAGTCAACAACAATGTTATCCAAGCTATCCGAATGCATTTTAATTTGTGAACTAGTAGACATATCATTTATCCAATCCACATTTGAACACAACTTAGTATGTACAATATCTAACAAAACCAAACAAGTAATACATTGTTTACTGAACCATACAATCACTTTTCCATACCAAAAAACATATATCTTACCTTCATAAAATCCTTCAAGACTTATTTCCATGCTGAGGAGATACTCAACATCGAACCTGGAGGGGGAAAAGAGATTCAAATGAACACTGCCCCTAAGATCTTGCAGTCTGAGTCATTTAGCAAAAGATGGAACAACTCTCAAAATGGATGGTGTACCATCTTCAGAAGCATCTTCTATTTTTTCATCAACTTGTCTTTTTCTTTCATTTTGAGTCTTCTGCAACCATTGAACAAACATCCTTTTGATCCATACTTTTTCAAAACCTTGCAATATGTCCTATCATGTTACTATTATAGAAAATCATACCATAGTTTTTCATTTTATCAATTTCATTATTCCTGATATTGATGTTTATCCTACATTCAACCTTTCTATGTCCATATCTATTGGAACCATAGAAATATCCATTGAAGTTCTTAACATTTCTATTCATATTCATTCTACTTCTCCAATGAACTTCCTTATGTCTAAACTTATTGCAATGATAACATCTTCCATTAAAAGAATACCTCCCTTTTTGACTTCTACCCTGACTAGCTCTGTGTCCTACTTTATTGCAAGAAAAAAAATCTCTATTAAAAGATGAATAGTTGGAATGTATAGGATGAGGTCTCTGATCCATCAACCCCTTTTTCTCTTCCGCCTACATCTGATCTACCAAAACCTTTTTATCCTCCACCAATTTTTCTAATTCATTCTTTCTTTCCTTAGTGTTCTTTAGTAATACAAAATCTGCTTTGTCTTGTTTGAGTTCCATCTCAACTTCATCTCGCCAAATTTCATTGCATTGAGTTATAAAATATAGATTCTTACATTTGTCTTCAATATATAGATATTCCCAACAATCCTCAAACCTTTTGCAACCCTTTTACCAGTCTTTTTCCTTTTGATAACACAACCATCATTTTTTAACATAACTTCATAACCTTTCTTACACATTTGATTAACACTTAACGAATTATGTTTCAAAGCTTCAACATAATAAACATCATCAGCTCTATGCTTACCATCAATTGAAATGGTTCCAATGAATTTGATTTGTGTACTTCCTTCCCCCACAAATATGATTGCTCCTCCATCATATTCTTCCAACTTAATAAATATTCTCTTATCACCTATCATAATATTTGAACATTCAAAATCTACAATCCATGCATCTGCAACAACTTTATCATGTAATACAATCTCCTCTTTCTTTACCTCATTCTTTTGTGAAATAGCTTGAAATAGAGATTCCTAAATCATTTCATTTGTATCCTCATATTCAAAGGAGTATCCTCTAGGGAACATAAAACCCTTTTACCCTTGCCTTTGAAATTTGTTCTTTCCTTGAAATTACCATTCTTTTGATTGCCTTTTCAATCATCATCCTTCGATTCACTATAATATTCCCTAGGCTTGCAATCATTAGCAAAATGTCTCATTCTTCCACAATTAGAGCACTTAAGAGGTAACTTACCTTTGTATTTACTAGTCCCTCATTTGAATCTTCTTGAAAGAAATGCTTCATTTTCATCTGACATCTTTCTTGTCTTCGTTTCAACTTCTTAAAAAAATTTAAATGCAATTTATCTCTTTACCCTTTCATCTTTTTCAATCTCAAATATAGAAAGTGAACCAATAAATTGATCAATTGAATACTGAATTAGATTGTTGATTTCTCTTATTGAACATACCATTGGTATGAACTCCTTCGGTAGAGTTAATAATATTTTAAGTATAAAATTTCTCTCTTCTATATGTCTTCCAACAACTTTGATTCCATCAAAAACATCTGTGAATTTGTATATGTATCTTTCAAAACTCTCATCTTAAGACTTTGTTAAGAACCCACACTTATATTTTAGATTCATCAATCTTCCCTATTTTGTCTTTGAATCTCCTTCATATACCAAAACCAAATTATCCCATATCTCTTTAGCTCATTTTATACCTTTCACCTTTTTGAATGTTGTGTCACATAAACTGATAAAAATTATTTCTCTTTCTTTCACATTAGCTTCCTTTTGTTTTTATTCATCAGCAGTCAAAGTTTTTATAGGAGGTGGATTGAAAATATTTTGAATAACCCCCCAAATACCATTATGAAAAGTTTTCAAATATGATTTCATCTTGTCTTTCCAATAAGGAAAATTTGTACCATAAAAAACCAGAGCCTGAAAGTGTAAGTTTTGCACCATCTTGGATCTTTCTCAAGCTGTTAAGATTGTTTAAGAGACACCTTTCTCCAATACCAATTATTGAACACACACAAGATGTTGAGGGGGCAGGGTCTGAATCAACATAAACAAAAGCTCTTACTAAGATAATCAACTGTCAATGTTATCCACCATACAATTTATTAAGAAAACAATGAACTAAAATAATAACACATGAACACCAAGATGTTTATATATTGAAAACCCAAACTAAGAAAAAACATTGTGAGCACTTGATCACAGAGGTAAATCACTAAATATATAATCTGATTACAAAGGCAGTAGGGGTTCACTACTCTAGAGTTATAAACATAGGCTCACTACCCACAGAACACCAAATATAGGCTCACTACCCACTGAACACCAAATATAGGCAGGAGCTCACTGCTTCTAACTTGAAAATAGAGGCTTAGTGCCAAAGTAGCAAGATATAGAAAATAACTTGTGCACCCAAGACTCATTTTCCTAGGGATAAGGTAAATTAAAATCTCCAAAATAGATAAAGATAATTTCTCCTAATAATGCAATTGTTCTGCACAACTCTATCAACCTCAACAACACACTCTCTCTACCTTTACTTCTCTACCATAGTCTTAAACAACTATCACACAAACTGAATTCTACTCTTCCAAGACTTTTCTCATAGATATCCACTTACTCGCACACCACTCTTACCTTTTTCCAAAGAACATACTATACTTATCTACAATATAGGTCATTGGAATTACAACAAGGTCGACCATGCCAAGATAAAATTAAAAGAAAATTACAGTTCGGCCATGTCAACAACAAATTACAATAAGGTTCATGCCAAGAGCATCTGGACCAAAACATAGGCCACACATAACATGAATGCAATTGAGTAAGAGATAATCAATAAATGTAATACCCAGACCAAAAAATGAAGAATGATCCACTCTAGGAGAGAGAGGGGACCACGAACATGTTACCCATAGCCCATACCAGATCCATAATTACTAGAAAAAATTCCATAGTTATCTCAAATGTGTAGCATTTCACAGTCCAAATAACCACATCACTTTCCAGCTATATATGGACCAAACTTGCTTAGGTGAGGTCAAAACTCCACATCAGAATCTATCACAACAAATATATAAAACTTAACACAAACTGATATAACTGTATAACTTGGTAACATTATTTATGAATCACTAGGAATAATTTTGGGACCACTAGGAAATACCATAACTAAGACCAAAACTTGAATACAATACGAATCTCATATGCACATCTTTAACCTTTGTTTCTAGAGTGGAAACCTCTTGAAAAAAAATTGAATAACTGTCATCTTCAACTATATATCTCTATTACTGAAACACTGACTTCTAGATGTAAGAATATAATCCTAAAGTACTAACAAACATCATTCTAAAATGATATCCATAATACATACCTATCTTCCACTATTCTATAGCACTATCATGTCCATAACACAACCTTAATTCTTCTGGACCAACTTCCTTCTTTTGGACAAATAGATATACTAGAACATGTCTTCAACAAATACCTCTAGACCACAATTTTTGACATCAATGACAACCAAAAAAGAAAAAGAAAACATATATTTCCAACAATTAGAGAATCTCCATCACTGAAAAATCATTCACATATCATTATAGAAATAAGTAACAATTAAGGATCCCCATTAGATTAGGTAAACATCTACATACAACTCCTTCCATTTTGACATCTTTTTTATATTATTGTGAATACAAGAACAAGGAATTTGACCAAGGTCTAAGGGAGAAGTTGGTACAATTCAACAACTAACATAGTAGGTACCTCAGAGATGTTGATAAACACACCTTGGCATTCATGTAGATTTAGGAGTTGAAGGGATAGAACTCAAGAAAAATATTGTTACAAGCATGATCACAGGGAAATGATAAGATCATATTTTTTGGCAAACAAAATCACTATAAATATCTCTCTAGTTGATCTACAAAACTTAAAGACATATCAATTTGATATGATAAAATGAATATAGGCATAAATCGATCTTGGAATTGTGATTATAGACACATTATGGCCAAATAAAACTATTATCTTGGAGTAGCTAAGTTTTTTAACACTTATGTTTCAATTATGTTTTGTATTACTTGTCATGTATATGTTAAAACCATTTATACAAGTTGAGATAAGGATTTATTTTTATTTGTTCATTTATATTAACAAAAAACTAGAAGAGGAGCCTTTACCTTTTAGGTTTCATTTCATTCCTTTTCACATGTATTTATAATGTAATTAATGTGCATAATCTAACATTTTTTTCCTTTTCAATTTTTACACCATCTTGCACACATTGATGTCCCTAAGAGAGTTTTTATAGAACTAACTTTTTTGTACCGATGTTTATGATCTTAATTGGTGTAATTTATGTCTCTAGGTTATGTATTTAAAGGAATCATTCTTGGTTTATTTTATAAGAGTAAACATATAAACAAGATCTCATCATCTAATCATCCAAAGCATCCCATTACAAGCTTCATCATTTTCAAAGAGCATTTTCAAATCAAGAACATCTATACATCTAATGTCTTACATGTAACATCCTATTATCTTGTTATTATTTATTGTAAACAAAAATTACAAAGTGAGTGAATAAACACATGAGGAATTGAAGTAATTATATCTCAATAAGATCCAAAAAGTGTTCATTATAATTACATAATGAAGTGAATATTGGAGTAGGTAATAAACATAAATGTGATTATATATTTGGGATTAAAGAAGTATTTTTGAAGAGATAATCACAATAATGAGTTTACCCACTAATTAACAAAGCTTGAAGATCTAAAGTTTGTTGGTAGGATCAAAATTTAGAAGTATGTTAACAAATATATAACAATATATTAACCTCAATGGACAAACCAAGTCATTTACTAATCTTATACGTTTAAATTAAGAAATTACTTATCTTCTATTCCTCTCGACACTTTATGTTTAGTTTAGGATATCAATTAGCAAGCATCTTTATTTCATTATATGAACAACCTTTAAGATTCCTTTATTCTCTTTTTGTACCAATGTTTATGTTCTTAATTGGCGTAATTTATGTTTCTAGGGCATGTATTTAAATGATTCGTTCTTAGGTTATTTTTTAACAATCAACACATGAACAAGATCCCATCATCTAATCATGCAAGATAATCTCATTACAAGCTTCATCAATGTCAAAGAGAATTTTCAAATCAAGAACATCCATACATCTAATGCCTTACATATAACATCCTATTATCTTGTTATTATTTATAACAAGAAACAATTACATAGGGGATGAACAAAGGCATTAGGAATTGAAGTATTTATAGCTCAATAAGCTCTTGGAAGTGTTCATTATAACTACATTGATCGAGAGTAGGAATTGAAGCAAATGAGTGAATTTAGGAGTAGGTAATAAACAAACATGATTATAAATTCAGGATTAAATCATGTATTTTTTAAGACATAATCACAATAGTGATTCTACCAAACTAATTTACAAGGCTCGAAGAAAAATATCTTTGAAAAGATATAAAGAATATTGGTAGAATCAAAATTTAGAAGTATGATAACAAATATATTACAATATATTAATTTCAATGGACAAGCTAATCCACTTCCTATTCCTACCAAGAATTTATTTATCTTATATTTATCTCAACACTTTATGTTAGTTTAGAGTATCAATTAGAAATCATATTTATTTCATTAGATGAACAACGTCGAAAGAGGATAGCCTTTAAGATTCCTTTTATTCTTTTGAATGTTTTTGACTGAGATTTGTATAAAGATGATTTTTTAATGTAGATTTAACATAAATAGAGGGAATCCAAATGCAACCCTATTTAAAATTGTGTTAATCTAGGTATAAAATATTAATTAGAACTCTAATAAAATCTTATACATCTATCATTGAGTTGAGACACTAAGATGATAAGTAAATAACAAAATGAATGAAAGGTTAGGGATTTAATTAACTCAATGATGATGTGGGTGAAAATGTGATGAAATCATACTATAGATGTCTTCCTATACCACTCCCTAATTGTGAAAATCAAAGTTGAGGCACTAATTCTAATGTAGATATTTAATTTGATCTTACACTTCAACTAGACAGAGTCACACATGTTTTCTATCTTTATCTCTACGATTGCATTCTTACTAGTGTGATAATGCCTGTGTTAATCACACATTCCAAAATTTTATCTCTTATTTGATTACTAAATTTGATCAAGGTTGTGTTAAATAAAATCTTTGAAAGATTGTTTTATTGAGTTTGAACTATTTAAATTATTATAATGTCCCAAATAGGTCATCTAAAATAGAAAATAGCTTAAAATATAGAATTAAGTTGAATGATAAGGTTGTTTTTTCCCACCCAATGAGATGTCAAGTTTTTCTATGGACAGATACATAAGCTAGAGACAAATCAGCCCAATTCATTTGAATTTCAATATGAAGGGTGTCAATGGTGTTAGATAAAACCAAAAACAAACATAACTTCCAAATAAAATCAATAATCACATGTTTGTAGGTGTGGGAGATAACATCATAGGAGAGAGCAGTAGTGAGGAATTTTGTATTTGGGAAGAGTAGGAAGAGAGGTAAAAAGTGAGTACCATGATTTATGGGATGGGAACAAATTCACAAAGGTATGTTTCATTTGTCTCTCCATTTTAAAATAAAAGGAGCAATTAGGCACAAGGTAAAAAATAATTAAATAGTTACACATGGAAAACTTAACATGGAGCACTTTCCATGCTAGGAGCTAAGATTGATTGTTTTATTGGGACTTCCAAGTTCGAAGGCTAATTTTTTGGGTTTAATGGGAAGTAGTACTGAGAGGGGAGGGGTGAATTAGTAACTCTAAAATTTTTTCATGCTGTTTAATCAATTAACCTTAGTAATCAATTGCATATCCATTCCATCTGATCTACACTATCTTTGTGAGAGTTATATCAATTCATAACAGTAATAAACATTTGAATCATTCATAGAAACATTCATGAACATAATTGACACATAACACAAGATATGATATCGCAGAAAACTCTAGTTAGGAAGTAAAAACTGCGGTGGGGATGGCACCCACAAAACTTCACTATCTGCATAATGGAAGGGGTCGGTTAAAGCTAACAATTTTGATCACTTATGATGATCTACCATGTTAGGAGTATCAGTGGAGACCTGTTAAAGTCTACTCTATTAAGAGATTTTAGCAACACTGTTAAGTGTGCACTCGGTTAAGAGATTTGATAAAGGACTGTTAAATCCACCTTACAAGAAGGATTTCTTACACTTTGCTTCACTTGTTAGAATGAAAACAAATTAAAAATTGATCTGGTAAATGAAATCTCCTATTGCTGATATAGATCCTATGTATTTCACATACAAAATATTATCACCTTAACTGTGATTGAATATTACCTCTGATTATTGGTTTCCCCTATTCTTGATTCTGCTAATCAAATTCTTCTTTCTCTGCTCTGGTTCTTGAAACTCTCAATTCAATCCATAGATGTGTTCATTCTATTCTCCTCTCTCTTTCACACCCATTCTAATGAATGATTACATCATCTATTTATAGATGGATTGATTTCATCGAGTTGATGATAAAAACAATGTTAACTCTAAGATCAGGTTTACAACTTGCACCTAGATCTCCTAGTCTATGTGTTGTAATCAGTTAGACTAATTTAAAACACTTACATTAATGTTTCTTGTCCCTTAAGAAATGGATTTAAAAATAATTAAATATCCTATAAATAGAATACCCTTGCTTTATCTGACATGGAAGTCAAATCCACTTTTTGCGGGCTGCAACTAACTGTCGGTTCTGTCTCTCGGTCATGCTTGACTGTCCTTCGGTTTTCACTGTCTATTGCACTTAATTTGTTTCATCAGTCTGCACCGTAACTTGCATTTTGGGTTCCTCTATTGGTTTCCACTTTAACTCTCTGCATTGTGGATTTTGGTTTACACACTACCTTGTGTCATCGGTTCATTATGTACTTAGTCATTTTTGGTGATCTGCCAATTTGATTTTTGGTTTTCCCTTTACTATCTTTCAGTGTAAGCATACTGAAAGTGTTGTTTGAATACTAATGACAAATTAATGTCATCAATCTCCCCCTTTGACATTAGTATCAAAAATTGATATGTGCAAAATACTAACAAAATATTAAGTATATACAACATATATAATCCTTAGTCATTTAATGACTCCCCCTATGTATATGCTGGTATATCTGTACATATGATATATTTTTCTTCTTCATATCACTGTCCCTTTATGAATGTACATATACATATCTAACCTTTTTCCCATTCTGACTAAATGTACATAACATTTTCAATGATATTTTGTACAAGTATTATTTCCCCCTTTATTTGATATTAATGGCAAAGGTTATTTACCTTAGAGCTTATAAAAATGTGTGAGTGAGAAGACTTCATGTCTTCCATCATTTTCTCCCATTGCTCCTTCAGGTTTTCTAGAGCCATTTGCTCAAGTGTTATCTTGGCATGCATATCATAGATGATGTCTGCTACAGACATCTCAGGAGTTGCTATCAGTTGTCTTGCAAAACTGATATGTTGTTGTAGCAGAGTGAGATTTGGCAGAAGTCAAGCCTGTAGCTCACTTACTTCTTCTCTGAATTGAGTCTCTACTTCCCACAACTCTTTCCTTAACCATTTTACCTTTATGATCTTTTCATAATGCAGTTTGACTACATTTTCTCCATCAGTTGTTAGGCTACTAGCACTGTTTGCTAGGTCTATATCCAGCTTAGCTATGTTGTCACTATTTTCTTGAGTGAACTTTTCAATTGTGCTTAGCTTTTGGATTAAGGTTATAGCTTCAAATATAATGGGATCTAACTCTGATATGAATTCTGACAACTTTATATTATTTTTGGCCACTTCATGGCTGATGTTCTCTAGAATCTTTTGTTGATACTTCATTTCTTCTCTCTCCTTAATTGATTTCTCTGCATCAAAATTTTGAGTTGTGATGGCATCAGTGAGGATAGCTAGTTGATCAATTATTGGCTTGCTTTGATCAATATCAACATCAGGTACAATCTAGTGTAGAATGTCCCTTGTTGTCTCTAGTACCATTGACTCCTTATGTTGTTTCTTTGGCTTTTCTTGTAATGCCTTCCTTTGGCATATCTCTCCATATTCTTGTAGTGCATCCATGTCAAGTGTAGTGGGGTCACACTTCGGTATTTCTATGATTTTTTCAAGTGTGACCTCCAACTTGCTCTTCTTTGTCTTCTTCTTCTTCTTTTGTGACTCAGTGGAGTGTAGCACCATTGCTAATTTCTTAGCCTTGTCTATTGTACTTGATGATGTGACTTGTTGTGCCTCTTTCTGTTGCTTTGCATCAGTTTTAACTCATCAGGTGTCTGTAGACATCTCCACATTCACCTTAGTATCGTCAGTAGCACCTTTGTCTATTTCCTCAAGAGTTCCATCTTTTGGTTTGTTTCCTTCATGTGAGTCCTTTGCATCATCTTCCTTGGTGTTCTCAGTCTTTTCTTGAGTATCGACTTCTTTGTCCTTATCTCCTTCTGTAACCTTGCTGGTATCGGTTACATCTTGAGTGTCTCCCATGTTTTGTTGACCATCAGTGTTATCTTTATTTTCTTCTTCTCCTGCATCCTTTGGAGTTTTCTTGTCAGGTGATTTACTTGCCTCATGCATTATATTGATAGCTTGTATCAATATTGGTAGTTTGTCTATAATGTTCACATGTGCTCCATCAATTGTTGTGTCATGTTCATCAGTTGTATCTTTTACAACAGTGACATCTTCATCCTTATTGATTTCTTTACCTGGGTCATCGGTAATGTTGATAATATTGGTGTCTACAATATTGTCATTTGTGGTATCATCCCATGTTTCATCTACCACATCTGCATCTTTTTTCCCTATTGTATCATCTTCCTCTTTATCCAGCTGAATGGATGTATCATATTTGTTTTCCTTTTCAACATCTTGTTGTTGAATGTCTTTGTTGGGACCGTCTTTCTTAAATGGCCTATTCATGATCTTGCACCATTTATTGTGACTGTCCTTTTCAAGTTCAATCAACTTGCCTTTAAGAAATTTGTAAGCTCGTAGCTTCGATGAGAACTCTTTCTTGTGTTTCTCCATCATTTCATGAATTTCCACCTTTGTTGACTCAGGTAGCATTAGAGAGACAAGTACTCTCTCTGATTTATTTCTCATTTTCCAAAGCAAATGTCCAACGGGTAGATAATCTATCCAAGAGTTCATGTGGTATATAACTTCCTTCAAATTGTATGGGTACATATTTGAAGTTATACATCTTAGCTATCATAGCTTCTTTAAATTTTTTTTGATCTTCCTGGTTTCTTTTCCCCCATTTTCTAATATTTGGATTAGTAATAGATCTAGAATTTGCAATCTAGTCACAAATGTCATCAATGGTTTCAGGTTCCTTTTCTTTGACATTTTATTCCTCTAAGGCTTCATCTCTTTTGGTATCCTCTATATCCTCTCTGGTTCTGATGAACTTTCTACCCTTCTTATTTTTTCCCCTCTTTGGTGCAGGTGCTTTTCTCTTATACATCCTGACTTTTCCTTTCTTAAGAGGTGAAGGAGTAGTTTCTTTGGACGTTCAACTTCTGGTTCTTGAAGAAACTGTAGTTCTTGGTCTCTTAGATGGTGGAGGAGGTGGTTAATTTGACTCTGTTTCCTCTGAGTCAGTCTTTTCATCATCTTTACCGACATACTCTTGTTCTTCGGTTTCCTCCTCTTTTTCTATTTCTTCATCTTGATCAAGTTCTTCCTCTTCTGCAGATAGAATATTCTCAAGATTCTTTACCGTTTTGTCCATTTTTTCACAATCTTTTTGACTACTAGGCCTAATTTAATTCTTTTCTTGGCCTCCTCATATGTGCCAAGCATTGGTTTCTTTTTGTCTAGTGGCTCATTGACTAAGGCATTAATTTCCTTGGTTGCAAGATCAATGTTAATCTCATATTCCAGTAGTTGAAACCATGTTGTTCTTGCCACTACAAGTTTGATTTAGGTGTGGTCTATGTCGACCATGAAGCATATCTCATCCTTAAATTGCTCGATGAATTTCTCAGGGATTCTTACCCTCTTTTGCATTCGATCTTTGAATACATTAAAGTATTCATCCATGATAGTTTCAAAATGATCTCCTAGAGTCTCTATGTGCTCATTGATTTGTATGGTTACCAGCTTGGTGCTGTCCCATTTTACATCTCCAATAGATGGGAACTTTTCTTGAAAGTAAAAGAAAATGCACATGATTAATGAGCCAAACTTACAGGTGTTTGACTTTGCATTTATGATTGTCTTGATATTTTCTTTCAACTGATTCAGTAGTAGTTCGGACAAGTCTAACTATGTGCCTTTCTTCACTATTTTTTAAGCTGTATCCACACCACCTGATGAAATAATATTTAATCTTCTAGCTTGGAAGAATTTGTAACCTAGTACACATGCACCAAACTTAATTTCATCATCACCTATGGTTGTCACTTTTAGTCCATGCCCATCCCATTTGGCTCCAGTCATCTTTTTGATTTCTGCCTTTGGTGGATGTTTGAGCGCCTTTACTTTATTGGTTATGGAGTAACCGGTGACCGCATGGATGACATCTCGAGTGATTTCCTTTGATTCATCTATCCATATCTTGTTATTGTGCATTCTTCTTAGTACTAACCGAATCCAGTCAGTTTTGAAGACCTTTGGAAACTTTAGGGCATTGGTAAGCCCTTTTATCTCAATGTGTTTGTGTTCATCCTTAAGTGTTCTATCTTCATTACAAAGCTTCTGGGAAGCTTCTTCCATCTCTGTCATTCCAATCTCTACAATCTTGTAGTGTATGAAGGATTGAAAATCTTCAACTAGCAAAACCCTAGCTGGTATGCATGAGAACGCACTAGCGTCATCGGGTTGTGAGGTAACCTCTGGATGAATCTTATATTTAGGTTCCTCACATGCATTATTTTTTATGAGTTTGAATCCATCCTTCTTAGCCTTCTTAGCTTTATAGATCGTGATGTTGATGTCATTTTCAAAAATTTAGGGCTTCTTCATAAATGCATAAAGAATGGAGTTATCGGTCTATTAGAACTTACTGTTGTGTCTGCACAAATATCTGAACTATTTTGGAGTGCTTGGTGGTTGAGTTGTGGTCGCTCTACAACTTGGATCCTTTCTGCTCAAAATTGCCTTTGCTCTGGGTGTCGTGACAAATGAGTCACTCCGATGCCCTATTTATATCCATTTCCCTAAAACACATGTAATATATTCTCACCAACTCACTGGTGTTTAAAGACTGAGTTCATCGGTGAAGACTTCATTACCATTGGTCATGCTTATAACATTTTGAGCAGTCAAAGTCGACTTAGCTTTTACTGATAGGTTTCGGTATCACATACAGTTTGTTCATGTGCTTGTTTTACCAATACATATCAGTCAATACTAACAATTTATAACCCACATTTCTTTGGTAAGTGTAGGCAATCTTTCCTTTAAGTGTATACCGACGGGTTTCAGTATATATGCCTGAAGACATAGTTTTCACATTTTTTTAACAAGTATATCCATGATGCATCTTTCTTATGCTAATTTGGGATTATATCATCATATTGTGGAACTAATGTAAAGTAATAGCTTAGGGTTAATGTATTTCCATACTTACTTGTTCTGCTTATGTGGGGTTGGTGATGTCACCAAATCCATTGGATGAGGTGTCACCATTTGTATTGCTTGTTCTAGCTTCATCATTGCTTGAAGCTTTTCTCCACATCTTGTCTCTAGCCCTCTGGATATCTTCAATAGTGTTTCCATTGGGGTATGTGCTTGTCTCTGTCATTCAGTCTTTTCATTCCTTTTTGAGATGACCAACTTTGTGACGGTGTAAACATGCTATTCCTAGGTTAGTCCATCCTCTAGACTTTCTAGTCCATAGTGTCATATAGTTTGCAGCAATGTGACCATACCTTCTACATGCTATGCAATTTGTCCATTATCGTAGTCCCACACATACTAATTACCGATATGCTTTGGTTGATATGGAGTGTCTTAACCTTTTGGCTTCCATTCCTGCCTTTTCTTTTTCCAGCATTAAAGACTTGTGTACCCATTCATCTTGCATGTAGGACAATATTTGTCCATGTAGGTTTCCTTCTTTGGCTGTTCTATCTTAGACTTACATTCATATGCCTTACGTCCTTTCTTGCTACATATATAAAAGAATCCTATGAATGAAGGTATAGATTTAGGAATACCTTTCATTTTTCCTTTGCACATATTTGTTTTGTGACCTTGCTTTCCACAGTGTTTGCATGCAAGCTTTCTTGGTCTTGGATTTTCATAAACATTCTTTGGATTGAATTGATTTGATGATTCTCCATTTTTGGTAAAGCCTAGACTGTTGTTGTTGTTGACTCTTCGTTGTCCTTCCAGAAAATCATCCATTATTTTATTGCTTTATTTAGCCTTTCTAATAACTTCGTTATGTTGTTTTTGAATTCTAACCTCACGCTTTATTTTTTCATTCTCTTCTCTTAGTTCACCAATAATATGTATTCTTTCAATGAGTTCAACATTTATTCTATTTGCTTCTTGACTCCTGAGAATGATTTGGTTTGTGAGCTCATGGTGATGCTCTGCATGCCTATGTATTTCTAACTCCTTTTCTTGTAGTTTCTCTGTAATCTTCCTCCTGTCATCAGTAGCTAGTGTTCTTTTTGTTTCAGCTTGTCTAGCATAATTCATCACATAAATCATTCTAACCATCTGGGTCTCTTGACCGATTTGCAGCATCTTTATTTTTGCTGTCATATGTTGATTGATCTCTTTTAGGTTTGTGACATTCTCTTTTAATGTATCTGATGCTTTGCTTCCATTTGATCCTGAAGATTCAAATAAATTTTCAATCTGTTCTTCTTGATAATCTTTTTCATTGCTTTGAGTTGTCATTCCTTTCCTCTCATCCAACAGTTCTCTCATCTTGAGTCTAGCTTCTTTATAATGTTCATAGAACATTTGTTTCTCAAGCTTTTTATTCTCTATATTCTTATCAAGTTTGTACTTCTCCATTGTATGATATTTTCTCTTAAGCCTTTAAGCTTTTCCAAGAAGAGACTTAGCTTTGATACCAATTGTTGGGTTTAATGGGAAGTAGTACTGAGAGGGGAGGGGTGAATCAATACCTCTAAAAAATTTTCATTCTCTTTAATCAATTAACCTTAGTAATCAATTGCATATCCATTCCATCTAATCTACACTATCTTTGTGAGAGTTATATAAATTCATAATACTAATAAACATTTGAATCATTCATAGAAACATTCATGAATATAATTGACACATAACACAAGATATGATATCGCAGAAAACTCTTGTTAGGAAGTAAAAACTGCGGTGGGGATGGCACCCACAAAACTTCACTATCTGGAGAATGGAAGGGGCTAGTTAAGGCTTAATTTTTTATCACTTCTAATGATCTACCATGTTAGGAGTATCGGTGGAGACCTGTTAAATGCTACTCTGTTAAGAGCTTTTAGAAACACTATTAAGTGTGCACTCAGTTAAGATATTTGATAAAGGATTGTTAAATCCACCTTACAAGAGGGATTTATTACACTTTGCTTCACTTGTTAGAATGAAATCAAATTACAAATTAATCTGGTAAATGCAATCTCTTATTATTGATACAGATCCTATATAGTTCACATACAAAATATTATCACCTTAACTGTGATTGAATATTGCCTCTGATTATCGGTTTCCCCTATTCTTGATTCTGGTAATCAAATTCTTCTTTCTCTGATCTGGTTCTTGAAACTGCCAATTCAATCCATAGATGTGCTCATTATGTTCTCCTCTCTCTTTCACACACATTCTAATGAATGATTACATCATCTATTTATAGATGGATTGATTTCATCGAGTTGATGATAAAAACAATGTTAACTCTAAGATCAGGTTTACAACTTGCACCTAGATCTCCTAGTCTATGTGATTTAATCAATTAGTCTGATTTAAAACACTTACATTAATGTTTCTTGTCCCTAAAGAAATGGATTTAAAAACAATTAAATATCCTATAAATAGAATACCCTTGCTTTATCTGACGTGGAAGTCAGATCCACTTTTTGCGGGCTGCAACTAACTGTCGGTTCTGTCTTTCGATCATGCTTGAATGTCCTTTAGTTTTCATTGTCGATTTTACTTAATCTATTTCATCGGTCTATACTGTAACTTGTATTTCAGGTTGCTCTATCGGGTTCCACTTTAACTCTCTGCATTGTGGATTTCGATTTGCACACTACCTTGTGTCATTGGTTCATTCTGTACTTAGTCATTTTTGGTGATCTGCCAATCTGATTCTTGGTTTGCCCTTTACCGTCTTTCGGTGTAAGCATACCAAAAGTATTGTTTGAATACTAATGACAAATTAATGTGATCATAATCTTGTTCCATTTGGGCCAGAGGAAGGTACATATCCATTTCACATATAGGTGAGGAAATATTGTGATAGGGAGAAGAGATATTTATAAATGGTTCTAAGGGGAAAGAAGAAGATGCTACAAAAATTAGGCCATCTCTAGTCATTAAAAAAGTTAGCATGACAATCTAAGAATCTTAGATTGCAAAATTTTAGGGGTAACTAACTACTAAATATTAAAAATTGGTTGCTTGTCCAAGGATGAAAGGTTGAAATAGGTCTAAGGAGAGGTAAATATTTCTATTGGAAAGTGGAATGGTCCCATAAGTCCCCCAAAAATTGAATACATTTTTTTAAAGATGCTTTCCTTTATGTAAATTAATAGTACCTAATGGATTAATTGTCTTTTAACCAACCAATTCCATCAAATAGAGGAATAAAAGAATCTTACACCATATCTAATATTTTAATCAAACTAAATAAATTTTCTAGAGGTTATTAGCCAACTTTCCAAATAGAATTGAAGGGAGCATATCCATGGGTTTCAAAAAATTGAGCTAGAATAAAATTGTCTTTCCAACAACGAACATTCAAAGAATAGTTAGAAGAGGTGGATATAATAAAAAATATAACCAAATTATTCCAAAGGAAATCTCTCTCCAAAGATTTGACTATCCATTTTCTCATTACACAAACTCCTTGAGAGTATTTATCAATGGTTTCCAAGCACCTTTTTTCCTCTTTTTGTATGTAATGTTGTCAGGAAGTAGAGGGTAATCCCCATTTTTCCTCTATATCGATCATACTAAATCTTGATAATTTTATTTAATTACTCATAGAAATATTTTAAGGGAAACCAACATGAAGATATGTAACCATGACTTGCAACAAAAATTATATTTTCCACATAGATTTGACCAACCAAGGATAAGAATCTATTAGTCTAGTTCAAGATTTTTCCAAAAAATTTGTTCAAAAATTAATTCCCATGTCTTTTTTAGAAACTCCAATCCTGAAAGAAATTCCCAAATATGTCTCTAAAGTTTTGACTCATTATATGTTAAATTTTTCCATTTTGAGACTCCCTTACCAAATAATCAAATGTGGAGGATAGATCTTCATTAAGGGTGATTGAGTCATTTTTTCTCTTTCTATTTGACAAGAATCTAAGGTAGGAAGGGGTTAGTGAGATTCATAATAAATTTAGTCTTGTGCATAGCTAATTTAGATCCAAAAACAATATAAAATAATTCTAAATTATCAATAGTATTAGGCACCTCATCTTTTAATTTTTGATTAAAAATATACTATTATTTATTAAGTACATGTTGACGGAAGTAACATTAAATTTGGAAAGAGTCCCATGGATAAGTGTATTAGCCTTCACATGATGGAATAAACATGCAAGAGAATAAAAAAATAGGAAATAAGGACAAGAGGCAAAGGGGGAAGCCTTGTCCAAGATAGATCTTTGAAGAGAGAATTGAGGAGGAGCAAAGCTATTAACGACTAATATTACTTTAGCACATGTGAATAAAATTTTGATGTGATCTATAATTTTAAGGCTAAATCCCATCCATTCCATTGATCATCTTTAGACTGAAGGGAAAATGAATGCACTCACAAGCTTTGTTGAAGTTCAATTTGACAATAGGAGCATCTTGTTTTTTGAATCCATTCAACTATATCCTAGAATAACACATAATTTTCAAAGATAATTCTACTTCCTAAGAGACTTGTTTGTTCTAGTCGCACTACCATTTGGGTAATGGGGTTTATTCTACAATTGAAAGATTTTGCTATGATTTTGTAAGAGGTATTAAGAAAAGTAACGGGTCACCATCATGTCATAGTTTATTCATATTTTCATTTAGGAATAAGTTCAATCATACATTAGTTAATAATGAGTCCCAAAGATCTAGTTTCAATTCCTTCAAGATACACATAGTAGAATTATTCTAAATGTATGATCACATTGGACTCATTCCTCAAGGAAACGATGAATAAACTATGTCTGGATGTAAAACTTGATAATGCTCATTTTAATATAGTTTTTAAAAGTTGTTTGTTTGTTTCTATCTTAAATTTTACCATAGTGTCTATTTTTTAGTTTAATATCACTTTCTACTTCAAAATTTATTCTCTTCTTTAATTTATAACTCATATATGTATGTATGTATGTATACAGATACACATACATGCATTTTTATATGTATATATATGTATGTGTATGTGTATGTGTATGTGTATGTGTATGTGTATGTGTATGTGTATGTGTGTGTGTATGTGTGTGTATGTGTATGTGTATGTGTATGTGTATGTGTATGTGTATGTGTATGTGTATGTGTATGTGTATGTGTATGTGTATATGTATGTGTATGTGTATATATTTCTAATATTGGCACCTTGATCATGATAGGGTGATGGAGTTGAGTTTCAAGGACAAGAGTGTCATAGAATCCAAAAGTCCCACAACATAATGTAAATAATGATGGAAAAGGAGTTGGGTTTGCATTCAAGTATGTAGCCTAGGATTTTCATGTTCTAAGCACATCCTCCATGATATTACAACATCAAAGACAAATATTAGAAATTCATGAAAAAAAAACTTCTATATTGTGATGAGAAGATCTTTTATATGATGAAAAGATCCTTTGTAGAGGATTTACAAAGGCCTTACACTGCTTAAGATTCAATTCGTTTAAAGGATTTATTTGTGATTTTTATGAAAAATAAAATAGGATAAATGAACTTTCTTGTAGAAAAAGAACTCATGTACAAAATAAGGAGAGAAAGTTATGCATTTCAAATGAAAAACAAACATTAGACAACTTATTGATGATGTGGGCATATGGAGCTAACTTCTTAATTGTAATGAATTTTTAAAATCTTAAATGAAGATGAAGAATCTATATCTCATCTATAGGAACAAATTTAGTAAGACATTACTAAAGGACTTGTAGAGGATTATATCAATGAATCACTTGAGAAAATTGTCTATTTAGTTGAAGAACATTTTTGAGTGAGAGTACAAGTAAAGTATCGAGAATTATACTCTTCTTGAAGAGGATGTGGTTTTAGCTCATTACACTTTTCATTTGGAGCTTGATCTAATAAATTTTTAAGAGGTAACTATAAAATTTTATTGGAGATGGAAGGAGTGGGAGCGGGAGTGAAAGCTGGAGAGAAAGGGCGGGCAGGAGGGAATTTGAAATCCTACAATGGTGGGAAATGTGATGCTGGGGGAAACCTGGCATCTGTTGCTGGTTCTTGAAGTAGCTGTAGTTCTTGGTCTCTTAGATGGTGGAGGAGGTGGTAAATCTGACTTTGTTTCTTCTGAGTCAGTCTTTTCATCATCTTTACCAATAGACTCCTGTTCTTCAGTTTCCTCCTCTTTTTCTATCTCTTCATCTTGCTCAGCTTCTTCCTCTTCTGCAGATAGAATCTTCTTGAGATTCTTTACCATTTTGTCCTTCTTTTTCACAATATTTTTGACTACTAGGCCTGATTTAATTCTTTTCTTGGCCTCCTCATATGTGCCAAACCTTGGTTTCTTTTTTTCTAGTGGCTCATTGACTAAGGCATTAATTACCTTGGTTGCAAGATCAATGTTGATCTCATATTCTAGTGGTTGAAACCATGTTGTTCTTGCCACTACAGGTTTGATGTAGGTGTGGTCTGTGTCAACCATGAATCATATCTCATCATTAAATTGCTCGATGAGTTGCTTAGGGATTCTTACTCTCTTTTGCATTTGATCTTTGAATACATTAAAGTATTCATCCATGATAGTCTCAAAATTATCTCCTAGAGTCTCTATGTGCTCATTGATTTGTATGGTTACCGGCTTGGTGCTATCCAATTTTACATCTCCAATAGATGGGAACTTTTATTAAAATTAAAAGAAAATGCACATGATTAATGAGCCAAAATTACAGGTGTTTGACTTTGCATTTCTGATTGTCTTGAGATTTTCTTTCAACTAATTCAGTAGTAGTTCAGAAAACTCTAATTGTGTACCTTTCTTCACTATTTTTTAAGTTGTATCCACAACACCTGATGAAATAATGTTTAATCTGCTACCCTGGAAGAATTTGTAACCCAGTACACATGCACCAAACTTAATTTCATCATCGGCTATGGTATTCACTTTTAGTCCACGCCCATCCCATTTGGCTCTAATCATCTTTTCAGTTTCTACCTTTGGTGGATATTTGAGCGCCTTTACTTTATCGGTTATGGGGTAACTGGTGACCACATGGATGACATCTTCGGTGATTTCCTTCGATTCATCCAGCCATAGCTTGTTATTGTGCATTCTTCTTAGTACTAACCGAATCCAGTCAGTTTTGAAGACCTTTAGAAACTTTTGAGCATTGGTAAGCCCTTTTACCTCAATGTGTTTGTGTTCATCCTTAAGTGTTCCATCTTCATTACAAAGCTTCTGGTAATATTTTTCCATCTCTGCCATTCCAATCTCTGCAATCTTGCAGTGTATGAAGGATCGAACGTCCTCAACTAGCAAAACCCTAGCTGGTATGCGTGAGAACACACCAGCGTCATCGAGTTGTGAGGTAACCTTTGAATGAATCTTATATTTAGGTTCCTCACATGCATTGTTTTTGATGAGTTCAAATTCATCCTTCTTAGCCTTCTTAGCTTTTACGGATCATGATGTTGATGCCATTTTAAAAAATTTAGGGATTCTTCATAAATGCGTCAAGAATAGAGTTATCGGTCTATTAGAAGTTACTATTGCATCTACACAAATCTCTAAATTATTTTGGAGTGCTTCGTGGTCGAGTTATGGTCACTCTACAACTTGGTTCATTTCTGCTCAAAATTGCCTCTACTCACTCTGCTCTAGGTGTTATGACAAATGAGTCACTCCAATGCCATATTTATAGTCGTTGCCCTAAAATGCATGTATTAAATGCTCACCAACTTGTTGGTGTTTGAAGACTGAGTTCGTTGGTGAAGACTTCATTACCATTGGTCATGCTTACAATGTTTCTGAGCAGTCAAAGTCGACTTAGCTTTTACCAATAGGTTTTGGTATCACATACAGTTTCTTCATGTTCTTGTTTTACTGATACATCTCAGTCAATACTAAAAACTTATAGCCGACATTTCTTTGGTAAGTGTAGGTAGTCTTTCCTTTAAGTGTATACCGACGAGTTTCGGTATATATACCGGAAGACATAGTTTTCACTTTTTTTTAATAAGTATAACCATGATGCATCTTTCTTATGCTAATTTGGGATTATATTATCATATTGTGGAACTGATGTAAAGTAATATCTTAGGGTTAATGTAGTTCCATACTTGTTCTGCTTATGTGGGGTTTGTGATGTCACCGGATCCATTGGATGGGGTGTTACCATTTGTATTTCTTGTTCTAGCTTCATCATTGCTTGAAGATTTTCTCCACATCTTGTCTCTAGCCCTACGGATATCTTCAATGGTGTTTCCATTGGGGTATGTTCTTGTCTCTATCATCCGATCTCTACAGTCCTTTTTGAGATGACCAACTTTGTGACAGTGTAAGCATGCCATTCCGGGTTAGTCTATCCTCTAGACTTTCTAGTCCATAGTCTCATACAGTTTGCAACAATGTGACCATACCTTCCACATGCTATGCAATTTTTCCATGTATTTATTACCGATATACTTTGGTTGATATGGAGTGTCTTGACCTTTTGGCTTCCATTCCTGCCTTTTCTTTTTTCTGCATTCAAGACTTGTGTGCCCATTCATCTTGCATGTAGGACAGTATTTGTCCATGTAGGTTTCCTTCTTTGGTTGTTCTATCATAGACTTACATTCATATGTCTTATGTCCTTTCTTTTTACATTTATAACATAATCCTATGAATGAAGGTGTAGATTTAGGAATACCTTTCATTTTGCCTCTGCACATATTTGCTGTGTGACCTTGCTTTCCACAATGTTTGCATGTAAGCTTTCTTGGTCTTGGATTTTCATAAACATTCTTTGGATTGGATTGATTTGATGATTCTCCATTTTTGGTAAAGCCTAGACCGTTGTTGTTGTTGACTCTTTCTTGTCCTTCTAGAAAATCATCCATTCTTTTATTTATTTCTTCGGCCTTTCTGATAACTTTGTTATGCTGTTGCTGAATTTTAACCTCATGCTTTAGTTTTTCATTCTCTTCTCTTAGTTCACCGATAATTTGTATTCTTTTAATGAGTTAAAAATTTATTCTATTTGATTCTTGACTCATGAGAATTATTTGGTTTGTGAGATCATGGTGATGCTCTGCATGCCTTTGTATTTCTAACTCCTTTTCTTGTAGTTTCTTTGTAATCTTCCTCATGTCATCAGTAGCTAGTGTTCTTTATGTTTCAGCTTGTCTAGCAGAACTCATCACATCAATCATTCTAACCATCTGGGTCTCTTGACCGATTTGCAGCATCTTTATTTTCTCTATCAGATTTTGATTTATCTCTTTAAGGTTTGTGACATTCTCTTCTGATGTATCTGATGCTTTGCTTGCATTTGATCCTGAAGACTCAAAGAAATCTGTAATCTCTTCTTCTTGATAATCTTTTTCATTGCTTTGAGTTGCCATTCCTTTCCTCTCATCCAACAGTTCTCTCATCTTGATTCTAGCTTGTTTATACTGTTCATAGAACATCTATATCTCAAGCTTTTTATTCTCTATATTCTTATCAAGTTTGTACTTCTCCATTGTATGATCTTTTCTCTTAAGCCTTTAAGATTTTCCAAGAAGAGACTTAGCTCTGATACCAATCATTGGGTTTAATGGGAAGTAGTACTAAGAGGGGAGGGGTGAATCAATACCTCTAAAACTTTTTCATGCTCTTTAATCAATTAACCTTAGTAATCAATTGCATATCCATTCCATCTGATCTACACTATCTTTGTGAGAGTTATATCAATTCATAACAGTAATAAACATTTGAATCATTCATAGAAACATTCATGAACATAATTGACAAATAAAACAAGATATGTGTACGCCTCTCTCTCCGGTTTCCCACAGCTTTCCAAGGGTGGGGGTTAGTAGCCAAGGTTCACAAGTGAATGCAAATCTAATATGCAATAACTACTAAACGAATAATCGAAACATAAGCAATAAAATGTACAAACAAGAGAAGGAAGACAAACGAATGCAAACCCGTCGATGCTTGAAGCTTCTATTGTCTCTCTCTACTCCTTCCGAAACACTGTTCTTGATGCTTAGTATTGGCTGGGCAGCGTCTATGACTTGAGAAGCGTCGAGAATTTGAAAATTGCAAAGTGTGTGTGATCGCAAGATAGCTTGAATGTCGACAGAGTAATGGCGCTTGTAAGC
>MU223845.1:3013162-3026198 GCA_018584345.1 Thuja plicata
AAAACATGAATTTGCTTCCATAATACCCATCTAGGATCGACCTAACTATTCACTAGGGATCTAGCAAGACATATATTTAATAAAAACAACTTCCACCATTAGTACAGATAATCCATCATTATACATACTCTTCCCTAGGCTTTCTTGATTATGTTATCTTAACTCATTTTGTGCAATTTAATATGTGTAGAAAGGATATAGCTTCTTACCAAAATAGGGATAAAAATTCCTCTTCCTAAATGCAAATGTGAAATATAGCCTATGATAAAACCTTGGGGACATAGGTCCCTTACCCAAGGGTTTCCTAATTGAGCATTTATAAATTTTCCTAAGATATAATTTCCTTGTCTAAATAGTTTTAGTCTTTCAAAACTTATTTCTTAAGAGGTAAGAAAGAGAGAGAGAAATACATATGGCAATAAATTATTTGTTCCTTATCTTTCAAGTTCCCACTTCAAGAAGTCACAAGAGAGGGGAAAGAGAGAGATAAGTCAAACTGTTATTATATCTCAACTATCTATTACAACCTTATTCACTCATGTTGCCTAGTTTGTCCTTTCACACAATGATCTATGCTACCACTCTCTTTCATCTTTTGTCAAAAATAAGAGAAAAATTCATTTTCAAAATTTGAACCAAGATACGACACCCAAAAAAAATTTCACTTCTTGGCTAGGTACAAATTATTAGCCATGTAACTTAATTATTACCATTTCAGCTAGTACTACCACAACCATTTCTTTCTTCATATTAATGATGCAAAAAAAATTCAATAGAAGTCAACGAGACATTTATAAGAAGATAGAGTGAACAACATTTCCAATAAAATATATTATAGGTAGGATTAAGGGATAATATTATCTACTACTATAATTAAGATTCAAAACATTAAGTATCCTTTTACTTTTGACATTTCTAGGGATATCAGTGCCTTTCAAGAAGACAAAAAACACAAGTCTCAAGAATTCCTCAACATTCTATTATTATTTTAGAAAACATCTATTTAACACATCATTAATCTTAGAATGCAAAAAAAAAGAGTAATTTTTATATATATAACTCAATCATAGAGGAATAGGTGTACTCTTGTAAGACAATGTAACATAAGAACAAGAAATGTAGCCTTCATTTCATAAGGTTCAAGTTTTTTCTAGCATAAAGATGAAATCCAAAAAGAGACAAAGATAAAATACTCAATGTTATGTATAGGTGAGCTACGAGTCCTAGAGTTCCCAGTGTGGAAACCTAGGGCTCTGATACCAGATGTAATTCCCCGCAAGCCAACTCGAGAGGACAAGACATAAAATATCTATATATAACATCCTAACTATATTCATAAAGGTCTTGAAGCTCCTCAATACATACACAAAGATAAATAAATACAAAAATTATACCTTTAGATAGTATGTCTGATATTAGAATCCTTGAGTACTGGTTTATGAAATCATTATAAACAAATTATAGGAATAGATCAAACAAGTATCATGAACAACTTAAGCTGTAAGAAAACATCGAAAGATCTTACTTTGTTCAAAAACAAAAAAATTACATTAGGGTTTGAGGGGTATTACATGGTCATAGGTAAAGAATAATAAAAGGAGACCAGAACAATAGTAATTCATGTGAATCAACTAAAAAACAAGAAAATCATAGTCAAGGGGGAGTACAAACCAGAAGATAAATTAAGGCTGATGTTGGCACTCCTAAGAGTAAGAAAGGAAGGGAACCACAAAAGAAGAAAAGAGAGCAGGAAGAAAAACACAATATAGCGGATGGAAAACAACGTACCATCCTTGAGATATGTTCTCCAAGTCTTTAATATGAAATTCATCTCTTGGAATATAAGAGGGCTTAGTAGCCTCCATAAACAAGATGTACTTAGGAATATGGTTAGAGATAGAAAACCTCATATTCTTCTCATTCAAGAAACAATGACTAAAGAAAAACTGGAAAGAATGCATGTGTCTAAAGATTATGGGAGCATAGGTGGTGATTCTGAGGGAGCTTCAGGAGCTATAGGGATTTTCTAGAATAATAAAAATGTTGTGTGCTATTTAATTCATACTAAAAAGAATATTTTAGTGGTCAAGATCACTTACCTCAAGGATAACTTTAGCTGCAACTTGATCAATGTTTATGCCCCTAACACTAGAGGTGGTGGACAAAATTATATGCAAAGATTGAAAGATATTCGTAATCTCTTTCAATAAATAAGCTGGATGATTATGGGAGACTTTAACACTCCACTCAAGAATGAGGAAAAAAAGGGAGGGATCAACTCCCAAATGGACAACAGATCTGATCTGATGGAATTTATCAACGAGGAAGCTCTGTTAGATATTAACCTGGAGGGAATTGACTATACCTAGTCTATTAGACGTACTAGGAAGGAATTAATTTAGGTGAAATTGGATAGAGCCCTCTTAACCAATGACTAGATGGCTAGGTACTTTTGCACTCTTTCTACTGAACTTCGTATTGGATCTTACATCTATCCTATATCCCTAAATATTAATCAGATCAAGAGAAGAAAGAACTTTTCCTTCACATTTGAAAGAATGTGGTTAGCTCACCCTAATTTAGAAAATAATATTGAGGAATGGTGGAATTACACTGTTGAAGGGGGGGAGGAAATGTATAGAATGACTAAGAAATTGAACACTATTGAAACTAATCTAAAAAGGTGGAACAAGGAAGTGTTTGGGGATATCTTCCATCAAAAAGGTAATTTATAGAATGATATTAAGGAAATTCAGAACAGTATCCAGAAGGAGGGTCTTTCAGAGGAAACTAAAATCAAGGAAAACATTCTAATTGCAGATTATCTTAACATTATCTCCAAGGAGGATTCTTTTTGGAGAAAGAGATCAAGAGCTCTTTGGCTCAAGGCAGGGGACAAAAATACAAGATTTTTCCATATGATGGATTTGAAACACAAAGATATTAATAGGATAACTAATCTCCAATCAAAAGGTAAAACTATTCGGAAGGAGGAATATATCAGATCAGAAATGTTAAGATACTTTTCTGAGCTACTAGCTAAGGATAATAACTTGAATAGACCTAATCAGGATGAAATTCTTACTTCCATCCCTAAATTGGTCGATGAACCTTCTAACAAAATGCTCCAAGCTATTCCTTCGAACAAGGAAATCAGAAATGTTGTCTTCTCTTTCGAAGGAGAAAAATCTCCTGGCCTTGATGGCTTCCCTATGTTGTTCTTCCAGCAGTTCTAGGATATTATTAGTCTAGATGTTCAGGTTGTTGTTAAAGAATTCTTTGCTTCTAGATGTCTTCTCAGGGAATTAAATGCTACCTTCCTGGTTCTTATTCCTAAAAAACTAGGAGCCAATACTATGGAATAATTTAGACCTATTAGCCTATGTAATTCTCTATATAAGATTATGTCTAAAGTTATTACCTCTAGACTGCTCCAGTTGCTCCCGAATATTATTCCCCCCAAAAAAATGGCTTTGTTCCTAGGAGACAAATCATTGATTCTATCATTGTGGCTCATGAGAATATCCATTCTCTGGAAAAGGCAAAAAAAATAGGGCTTCATGATGAAACTAGACCTATCTAAGGCTTACGACAGAGTTGATTGGCATTTTCCGTAGATGGTGTTTTCTTCCTTTGGCTTTAACAAGGATGCCATCAAAATTATTATGCAACTTGTAACTACTGTTTCTTCCTCTGTCATTGTTAATGGGGGTTCCTCTAATTTTTTTAAACCTACCAAAGGGTTAAGACAAGGAGATCCTATCTCTCCTATCCTCTTTTTTATTCTTGTTGAGTGCCTTGGGAGGTATATCCATAAGATGGTGGAAAAAGGGGAAATAAATGTTATTCAACCATCCTCAGCTAGACTCATTTTCTCTCATGAGAAATTTGTGGATGATACTCTTATCATGGGAGAGTCGACAATTAAAGAAGCTAGAAATTTGAAGAAAGGTCTATCTATCTATATTGAGGCTACTGGATAGCTTGTCAATTGGACTAAGAGTTCCATCTTCTTCATAAATACTCCTGAAGAAAGAAAAAATAAAATTTCTACTATTCTTGGTTATACCATTGGGAAACTCCCTTCATCTTACTTGGGATTACCCCTTTTCTCCAATCCTCTGGAAAGTTTCTGGCACACTCTAATAGACAGATAAAACAATAAATTTGCTGGTTGAAAAAGGGCGCTTCTCAACAATGTGGAAAAGCTCCAATTAATGAAATTTACCCTTCAAAACCTCCATATTTATGCAATGAGCTTATTTAAACTTATCCATAAAATTGCTAATGAAATTGAAAAAATTCAGAAAAGATTCCTCTGGTCTGGGGTTGAGGAAAAGAAAAGAATGAGCCTTGTATCTTGGGAAAAAGTTTGTATGCCTAAAAAGCTGGGAGGTCTTATGCTGCAGACTATTAAAAAAGTTAATAAAGCCCTCATGGCTAAACAGCTGTGGAGGATTTATGGAGATCAAAAAGAGTGGAAATCTATCGATAAAAGTAAGTATTTCTTTCTTAATAATTCTTTGGAGGACTTTATAGGGGAAGACAATAGTACTAAGGGTTCCTTCATCTGGAATAGTATAAAATATACCAAAGACCTGATTGTGAAAGGTAAAAGATGGAATTTTGGAGATGGTTTTCGAATTGATTTCTGGGATGATGAATGGATCCACTCTGTGCCTCTGTCCACCAATCAAGACAGGAAGCAAATTATTGAAAGAAGCAAAGATTCTATTGGCACAAAAGTTACTGATTACTCACAGGACAACAACTGGAAGAATCTAGGAGAAATTGATGTTAGTCTCATTTCCCTCCAGCATGAGCTTCAGACTTGGTACATAAAAGATAACATTCAAGATTCGGTTGTGTGGAATCCTACTTCTGATGGAAAGTATATTGTGGCCTCTGCTGTTAATATTCTTTCTGATAGAGAGGAAAGGCCTCCTTGCTCTTTTTTGTGGTATAAAAATATCATACCTAAAATCAATTTCTTCTATTGGCTCTTAATTCAAAATAAACCACTAACTCTTGATAACCTCTCTGGGAGGGGTATAAACATTGTTAATAGATATAGTCTTTGCTTTGAAAACACTGAATCTTGTGATCATATCATGCTACACTTTCCTTTCACTCGTAAAGTATGGGATATCATCTTTAGAAAATGGCATATCTACTAGTTTTTCCCTTTTGTTTGGCAGGATTTTGTTGCTTAATGGAGCTACCTGCCTCAGAACTTTATTGATAAAGACCTTTGGTTTCTTATCCCTCCTCATGTGTGCTAGAGAATCTGGAAAGAGCGCAACAATAGAATTTTTAGAGAAAAGAAGGCATCTCCTGAAGTGGTAGGAAACCAAATTTGTAGGGCGCTGGAAGAAAACTTCTCATCCTTTAAACTCGAGTCTAAATTAGGTAAGAGGGAAAGTGACAGAAATGACAATCATATAAATTGGAGATCTTTGGCAATTTGGACTTTGCCCCCTGAAGGTTGGGTTAAAGATAACTTCGATGGGGCCACGAAGGGCAACCCAGGAACTGCTGGAGGAGGAGGCATAATAAGAGATCAGAATGGTAATTGTGTTGGTGTGATTGCCTCTCCTTTGGGCATTAAATCTAACCATAGGGAAGAAGCTATGGCTGCTCTCAACATTATTTTGCTGGAAGAGGAATTGGGCTGTAAGAAAGTTTGGCTGGAGGGAGACTCCTTAAATATTATTAATAATATTAGAGGCAAGAGTAAGGCATCATGGAATATTGAACATATAATTTCTAAGATAATTAATGTGGCCTTGAATTTTACCTCCTTTGATGTTTCACATAGTTTTTGGGAAACTAACCAAGTGGATGATTGTCTAGCCAACATTGGTGTAAAGAATGATGTCACATGCAAGTGGCATGGGAACGCAAAAATTAATAATGAGGTGGAATTATTAATCAGTTATGACTGGGTTAATCACAAGGCAAGTGAGGTCATTCGCATTAATCATTCTGATTAATGATGATTTGATTAGGGGTACGACGATGACATTGAGCAATGTGAAGCATCAAAATAATGATGATTTACTTAAGTCGCAAGTTTTCTGGGACATCATTAAGTACTCTATGATTGTGAAAATTTGTATTCACTTTAAGCTGAGAACTAGTATGAAAAAAAACAGTGAGAGAGGCCGAACTGTAGAGGAAGAAGATATGGGAGGAGATTTGAAGAGAGAAGAACCTACAGAGTGTAAATGGAGGGATGAATAAGAGGTGTGGAGAAAGCTGAAGAAGGGTAATGTTCACAGATATTTAAAGTTTCTCCATGGAAACAACAAGGAAGTGACGAAAGCTTTTTTTAATGGTTGGGAGAATGAGACTGTGAACATTTTGGGCAAATCTGTCAAGCTCACTCTGGACCGTCTTGCAGAAATTACTGGTCTTCCATTAGAGGGGATGCATTTCTTGAAAGACAAAAAAGAAGGCAACAAAGGTTATAAAAAATTCCCTAAGACTGATGAAGAAAGGGCAATTCTTGTGAAGGGTGATCTGGACTATGTCAACCTATCAAATATTAAACGTATTTGGGCATTCGTGATCTGGGCTATCATGGAGTACTTCACATTGGATGACAGGTATTCTAAGGTTTACAATTACCATTTTGTTCTGGTTAACCATTTTTGTCATAACATTAGGGTTTGCTTTCCCTTCTATCTCTTAAGCTCGCTCAATCAGAGCAGTAGTGACCATAGGAGTAAGTCTTCCCCTATTTTACATGAGGGATTAATTCTGTTGATTACGGACTATGTTAAGAATCATATCCCTAACCCCATTCCCAAAATTATTGTGAATGTTAAGAGGAAAAGTCTGGAGGTGTCTACGGGTAAGAGCTCTAGTAAGGAAAAAGATAAAAAAAGTCGTAGAGGCCCTATTGTTGCAGATATCTCTTTGTCAATTTATGATGACATCGAGGGGATGAAAATTGATGATGAAAAATATATTGAGTCATCTGAGGATGAGGGTTTCACTAGGAAACCGGGAAAAATTAAGGACATGAAGATGAAAACTAATGTGTTTGGGTGGTAAAGATGATACTGAGGAGACCCAGAAGCTGGAGAACAAAATATTGGATAAAATTACTGAAGAAATTGACAATATTATTGATACCCATATTGAAGACCATAATGTTAAAAATGATGGTGATGAGGAACATAATCAGGATACTCAGGAATCTCAGAGGGAGTCGGGGGACATTGATACCCACACTAAAGACCACACTATCAATAAGGATGGTGGGGAAGACCAGACTCATGACCTTCAAGAATATCATAGGGAAATAAGGGATATGGCAGAAATAGAGATTGACAAAGGAAACACAGAGAACAATGAGGAGGATATTGTCCCTAATAAGGAAACATACAAAGCTGAGAAAGATTACAATGAGAATGAGAATGCTAAGGACAACCATGATACTTTGAAAGGTGACCTTGAATAAAAGAATGTCCATAACATGAGGAGCCTTGAGGATGCTCTCCGTGAGAGAGAGGTCAATGTCAAAAGGGTGGCTACTATTTCCTTCCTTCAAATGGCCAGAAATATAGCGGAGAACAACTATAATATGGATAAGTGGATTCAGGATGATATAAAGGAGATCAAAGATAATTATAAGAAACTGGAAGACAGGAACGCTTTGCTAGAGGAAGTTATTGACAAAAAGCACAATGATTCTACCATGTACCAGTAGGGGAAAGATGTTTTCGATAAGGTTAACAATATGGATACCAAGGTCAACACCATGGTGGACAATAAGCTCAAAAAAATTAATGAAAAGGTTAACAACAACAAGGCTCTTATAAAAAAACTTACTACTGTTAGCAAAATGGGTATGAAAAACTCTCTGGATAATCTGAAATCTTTATATACCCTTCTGGAAGGTAATGACAATGATAAGGCAAGGAAGGAGGAAGATAGCCCTCAGAAAATTCATATTTCGGGCCGTGGCACTAGGACTCACTCCAGCACTAAAAAGAAAGCCAAAGTCCAGACCAAATATATCAATAAGTTGAGGGACTTGATCCAGAGCATGGAGCTACAAATGGTTGAAGTTCAGATGCTGGAGGATCAGATGGAAGTTGTTTAGCTTCAATGCTGGAATGTTTTGGATTGCTGGAAGTTTTTTGCTATCTGTCTACTGGAAGCTTTTTGTAGTTAGTTGTTTTGATGTTTTGTAAAGATATTTTATGTTAAATCTGGGGTTTAGCCCTCTTTTGGTCTTCTGTCATATGTGACAATTCATTGTTACCTTTGTCCTTTATTGTCTATCATTTTGGTGCTATGTAAAGGGTTTTGGGGCCCCTTCAAAACCTGTTGTTACCTTAATCAAAAACTATAAAATTTTATTTGAATCCAAAATAAAGACCTAGTTATTGTTCTAAATGAAGGATATACTCTTCTTCTTGAACATGTGAATACAAACATGGTAGATTTAATTGTTGTAGCAATGAGTGGCCTCATTCTTTTCATAATTATTAACATCTTGTGTCCACAACAGACTCTTTGGTCTAGGGAGCATAATAGATTTTAAGCAATATTTTGAAGTTTCTCAAAGAAATGAGATTGAAGGACATGTGATTGTAGTAGTACGAAGTTTCCAAATACACTTGTTATGTAGCTTGATTGAGTATAAATTCATAAAATCAATACATGTTGTAGATTATCTTTCAAGTTAAAGTTTTAAGGGAAGTGTAAATGCATGTCCCACATTTCGGTTTTAGTGGCCAACTCAAATTAATATGTTTAAAGTTATTTTTCAAATTTTGTCTTGATTATAACAAGCAAATTCTTAAAAACTCGAAGACAATGTAAAGTAATCTTTTGTAGGAATTCATATTTCGCTTATAGCTATGTATCATAAATATTTAAAAATATAAAATAATTTTTTGATAAATTATTTCAAATATTCTTTATAATATTTTTATCACATGGTCTTCACCGAAGGGGCAATACACTATCATGTGGGTTCATATTGGGGGGTTTAAAATGGGCAAAAAAGGGGCAATATATTGCCTAAATAGGGGGGAGGGGTTTTTTGGGGCTGGGGGTGGGGGTTTATATAGGAAAACAAGTCTGGGGGGTATTGGAGGGGGGTGAGAAAAAGGGAGTTTGGGCAATATTTTTTGAAAATAGGGGGATTCTTTAGTATGGCATGAAAGCAGGTGCTATGATTCAGGTTCACTAAGTGAAGCCCCCATGATTTTAATTGAGTAGTATTTATCCACAATGCATAACTTGATCTAAAACAATATGAATTCATAATTTATTAAATGCAAACTATTAGTATTGATGTCTAGGGCGTCATGTTTTCCCATTTTTTATTGCATTTTTTTAATTTCTTGTTAATTTTAATTTAGCTTAATCCTAATTTGGGCATGTCATTTTCTATAATTCAAAAAATGTATACATACCAAAATTATATTAATTTATTGATAGAAGGTCCATCAATGTAAAGGATGGTCATATTTTTCTTTTTTTTCCTTTTTTTTTTTAGTTTCGAGAAAAACTTTTTATGCATAGTAAAAAACTAATCGATAAAAAATGTTCTTTTATAAAATAGAAATTAAAAATAAAAACATAATAAACCATACTTTTTAGAAAGCATGTTTTAAGGGCCACATTCATAAGAAGTAATATAACTTGAAAATATTCTTTGCTTATGGAAAACATCACCCAAATTGATAATTTTTGCCCAATCAAAGGTGAACATGTAGGATAAGAACCTCATAAAATTTCATTTAGGGAGCTTCAAGTTAAAGGTCCTTCAATTTAAAAATACCTTCAATCAAAGGTCCTTCATTTTAGAAGTAACTTGAATTGAAGGTCATTCATTTAAAAGATACCTTCAATCGAAGGTCCTTCTAATGAAGGTAAACTTCAATCAAAGGTCTTTCTCATGAAGATTGAATTCAATCAAAGGTTAAGTGATGTAATATAAAATGAAAGTTGATAAATATACATCAAAATAATAATTATTGGTTGTATTTTGTAAATGAGAGGATTATTGGTCACATAAAAAAAAGACCATATGATTAAATTTTTTGTAAAGGAAAGATTTTGATTAAATTTGCATAGAGGAGAATATTATTAGGTACCATTTATAGAAAGGAAGAGATGAGTCCAAGTGAAAAGATAAATCTATACATTTGCATTCAACACAAGCAACAAGGCACTAAATGAAGAAAGGTTTAAAAACTATTGCAAAAAAAAATAATGTATCTTCTTAATTTTGTTTTTAAATGTAAATATCAAGTATTTTATTTCATTTACCCTATGGTTTGTACTTCATCTACTTCTTTGTGTGACATATCTAAATGTCTTACTCAAAATTTACAAAGATTTTTTCTTGTGAATTCTCATTGAGAATAACATTGTACATCAGATCTTATAGCCAACACGGGTATAAAACTTTCACTATTATTAACAATTGTAAGCATGCAAGTTCAAGATAGGAGGGAATTAAATTTTTCTATATCAATATTTTATGTCCTCATTTTGATATCATGCCAAGTGCTTTGATGGTTATTAGACTTTATGGTGGCAATGGCTTCATACATATTGATGATAGTTTTTTAATGGGAAGTCTTTTGCATGAATCATTTCATGTGAAGGGTTTATTTAGGATGATTTTCATAATGGGTCTAGAATGGGTTTATTGAGTTGAAGAGAGTTATTTTAGTGGACGCATGAGATATTATTATATGTTTATTTATAAATTATTTGTTTGGTAGGATTTGATATTTCTTGGTATCCTAATTCATGATGAGCTCTTGGTTTCAACCTCTTAAAAATCCCTTGTGCAAAAGGAAAATATTAGATTATTGATTTAATAAAATATTCTATTAACATGTACATGTTTATCTAGTCATTATGTTGGATTTGGAAAGGATAGAGGACACACAAAATCTTATGTTGTTTCCTTCAACTTAAACTTTCACGATAAATTAGAGGTGGTTGTGTGCAATGTGAAGGGGTGAAGATGTATTTTGGATATGCTCTCCTTTAATGTGACAATGGATGTTTTAGGTAAATGCAATATTTAGTCTGGGATTCAGGTAATTTTGTTCTTGTGGAGGCTAAGAAGGAGACACATTTGTCTAATTTAAATTTTCTTGATTAGGATGTATTTTCATTATCATGGATTTGTTTGAGAATTTATATTAGCGATAAAACATATCAATTGTTGTCTCTCATCGTAATGGGATTCTAGAAGTAACTTGTGGATCCTTTAAATCTAACATATGCAAATGACACATTGACTAGAGCAACTCAAAGGGTTGAGTTGATCGAAGAAATCTAGTTGGTGGTCTATAAATGTTTATTCCTCTCCTATTAAGCTAGAGGTGGTCCAAGTATCTCATGATGGCTTCTAGAATTGGTATATGTTGATGATTGATCTTCAAATTGTAAGATTACCTTAATGAACAATGCATGATTATTGAAGGTTCTATATATGTTAGATTTCTCTTCTATTTTTAATTATAATATTTATATATTCTTTGGTCTTGCATATAGATAATTTTTTTGATATTGCTAGATGATAATTATTACTCAATGACAATAATTGACTCTCTTTGTCTTATATATCAATGTGTATCTATCTATAAATATTAAATATTGCTATAATTATCTTTATATAACTTTATTTTCTCATGCTCGTACTAAAGTAATTCAAAAAATTGCTAATATGCGACCTGCCTCAAGTTGGATCAATAAAAAAATCTAACAGATTCTATTCGTTTCACTTGCTACACTTTTTAGTTATTGCTATATAATTCTGTGGATTATTATAATATAACATGAAAGATATTGTCCAGTATCTAGTAGTAGGATTCCACTACGAAGGAAAATGTGGTATAACCACCCAAATTTATTTTTTTGAGAAAGCGTGCTTCACATATTCAGATTTGCAACAATTATCATTCAACATTGATGACCACTGATTTAATGAAGTTTTGAAATTGTCATATCACAATATGTACGTAGAAAAAGTCTTAAATTGAAAGAGTTTATAATGCCCATCAGCGACGCGATATATTTAAAGCATTTGATAGCAGGCGTGGGTTTGACTCGAGTTCGACGTTCAATAGATTAATAACTGGTTTGAAAATAGTAATTGAATAATTTAAAACCAGTTAAGAAATCAAATTTGAATGGATAAAGGTATTTCAATTTTAAATTTTTTTTTCTTTCGCTTGAGTTTTATTTGTCTCGATATTAAAAATTGTTCTTTGTCAATGGACTCTTGATTTATGAGTGAAGTTGAATGTTTCTAAATGAGCCTACCTGAATCAAGTCTTGTCGAGTGCAAGACATAAGGGATGAAGTCGATATCGTGTCTCAAGTGAATTTGGTAGAATGATACCCCTCTATCCTTGAATCTTAGCCACAAAAGTTTTACCCTGAAGGTTCATGCTCCCATATCAGATTGATAAAATGTCTTTGTGAATGATATAAAACCCCCAGAAAAATGCTTCTTTTGTTTGTAGTATACATTGAAATTAAAATTGTCAATCAACTTTGTCATGGGTTGAATCCACAGTTTGAGTCAATTTCCTAGACAAAGATCTATCTTATAGCCCACATATTTGATGAGGCTAAACATGCGTGTTTATTTTTTCAAATTTTTGAATTCTTTGCTCTTCAATTATTGTCAAGGATTGATAGGATTAAAAAAGTACTTGGGGAGACTACTAGATCACTAGGGTCAAGTTCTCTTCGGTCGCCCCTTGGAACACTAGTAGAATTTGGGCAATAAATGACTAAGTGACTAAAATTTTTAGTCACATGACTAAAATTTTTAGTCACGTGACTAAAACTGATCATGTTCTACCCATTTTTTGTAATTCACAAATATAAATGATAAATAAATGACGAATTTGTTCATCAGGTAAAATCACAACTAAAATGACTAAATAAATGACCAATTTGGTCATCGAGTAAAATGACTAAATAAATGACCAATTTGGTCATCGGGTAAAATGACCAAATAAATGACTAAATAAATGAC
>MU223845.1:3041238-3068317 GCA_018584345.1 Thuja plicata
CATAAATTTGGTCGCGAGATAAATGACCGGCAATAAACTACCACTGATCACGTGACCAAATTTGGTCATTTATCTACAATTTGTGGTAGTTTATTTGGTCATATATTGCTATTTTTGTACTAGTGGAAAGCCTAATTTTATGGTCATGGAAATGATTGATAAGAACAATATTTAATCATCCAAATGTTTTATAAGCATGAGAGAGGTCTAGATTTACCTTAGTGCTCTACTTCAAAAGATTCAAACAATGAATTCTCCTTACACACAAATGATTTCTCAATGAATCATAGATATGCGACGATGATCAATAAATGCATATTAAATATCTTTCAATACCAAAACATAATAATAAGTTGCACAATTTAACATGTAACAAGTTGGCTCATGCTGGGAATGAAATCATGGGTAGGAGTTAGAAAAATGTGAACTTGTATATTTAATTATTATGAGCTAGATCAATGGGTGTGGGATTAATCATGTGCTTGTGTGATTCTCTTGGAACCTTAAAATGGTAATATATAGGGAGAGAATGATTATCGAGACATGATGTGAGATGGTAGGCATAACAAATGTTGAATGTGTAGATCTATGTGTAAATAGGGGATTATCTAGATAAGGTCAAGCATGCGAGAATGTGTAAGTGGGGATAGGTGAAGGATTGGGGAATGAGTCCAACTTCACACAAGATTGAGCCATTTGCTAATATGCAATTTTATTAATGCATTCCATCAAAAGGGCCCCTAAACTACATAGGAATTGATATAGGTATGTAAATTTAACCATGACAATTTGATCCCCACTTTGAGGTGCATGCGAATTTCCAAATGCTCATTTATCTCAAATATGTCATCCCTCATAAAAAACCATGTAAATTAAATATTTAAACATGAAAGGATACAAAGATCTATGTAAAGTAAAGGACCCCTCTAGATATCATCATGTGTGATCGTCATTTGGCATGAATGTTTCATGGGAGCCTACATAGTATATAAAAATGTGTAATGAGTAGCTTCTATCATAAAAGTAATAATCGCAAAAATGCATTTAATTCTACTATCATTGATTGCGTGTGTGAGAGAGAAGAGAGAGTAGGGTTAGAAAATTTATGCATTAAAGTAGTGGTTATGAGACAACATGACATTTGGGCACTAAGATGTAGTATATGATGATGGTCCGTCTGGCTATGATTACAAGTCTATTATATTTTTTTGCATTCTCAATATAATACTATTACAACTAAATTCTCTCTCTCTCTCCCTCTCTCTCTCTCTCTCTCTCTCTCTCTCTCTCTCTACACATGCACGCACACATGAGTGTAAGCCAAACATGTAAGTATGTAAAGCATGCATAGTAATGACAATGATAAATGCGTTTCATATTAAGAAAGTGAGACATATTGAATACTAAGCATGAAAATAACATGAGTTGGGAATGATCATTAAGTTTCCCAACTTTTCCTTCAATATGGGTGTAGGATGAATTACTAAATTTAAAAATTTTACCAATTTTTCTATAGGTTTGATGAGGGATGCCTTGTTAGAATCTATGTTATAAGCTTGTGTGGTTAGAGAAATCATTTTAAATAACCAATTTCTCCTATAAGTTGTTGATTTTATTTATCTAATGACGTATTGATTATAATTATTTTTTCTCTTTTGATGCCAAGTGTATAGGCCTAAATCTGCACACTCAAACAAGAGGGTTAGTAGCACTGTTTTGAAATGAAAGAAATCAAACAACTGCTAAGAATGAGCCTATTAACAATAAAATAACAAACATAAAAAATGAAAACAAATAAATGCAAACCCCAATGTTTGAAGCTTCTATTACTTCTCTCTACTCCTTCCAAAATGTTGTGTGGATGGTGCTTAGGATTGCCATTGACAACATTTATGACTTGGGAGTGTTGAGAAAATGATATCAAAATGACAATGATTTGCTATTTCTTCACATGAAAATCCTACAAAATGATTGTGCATAAAGTTGAGAGATCCTTCAAATGATTGCAAAGGCCTGATTTTATAGAACTCGAAAATGATTTGGATGGATGTGATTAATCCCAGAAATTTGAAATGAACGGTTCAGATAATTAGGGACTGAAGAAGAAATTAGTAAATCTCCATTCTCAACTGAAGAGAAGAGGGAATGATTTGGGCAACTACAGAGTTTGAACAGAACTTTCCAAATTTTAATTGGAGAAAAGAGGAAATGAAATAGGCAACTGTAGATTTCAAACTAAAGTTTCTCTTTTCAAATTGAAGAGAGAATTTTGGAAAGATTTTTTATTTTAGAAAATTACAAATGCTCACAAATGGGATTTTTGAATTTTGAATTCAATTTTTTTTAGAAATTCACCCATTTAGCATATTTTTGAATTTTAGAATTAAAGGGAAATTGAGGGAAAATTAAATTAATTTAATTAGAGGAATAGTTAATAAGTTTAAATAATTAAATTTAAAATTTAGGAAATTAAACTTAATGAACTAATAAATATTAATAAATTAAGGTTTATTAATTAAATAAAATTAATTATTTAATTAATTTTAGAGAAATGATTTAATGATTAGAAGATCGGATTTAGAAGAAATAGATAATTAACTAATGATTAAAAAACTATTAATTAATAGAGGAAAATTAGTTATTAAATGCAAGGTCGCAAGTCTATCCATTTTAGGGTGTCTACATTTTCCCCTCTTTGATACAACGTGATTTATCGTGTTGTGTCAAAGAATTCTTGCTTTTGATCCTACTCTAGCATGCCCCAACAATAGAAGGTGGATTTGATGCCCCCCTCGAGAGATTGTTTGTGCAAGAAAGGCATGAAAGATCTCGACAGAAGATGACAAATGTTAGATGAAATGATGAAAGAGAAGAACAATTAGTAAGAAGTGAAGTCTTAGTAGATGATGATGACTATTTTTAGACACCCTAAAATGGACATACTTACGACCTTACAATAAAAAACTAATTTTTATCTATTAATTAATGGTTTTTAATCATTAATTAATCATCTATTTTCTTCTAAATTCATTTTCCAAATCATCTAATCGTATCCCCAAAATTGATTAATAATTAATTTTATTTAATTAATTAACCTTAATTGATTAATCATCATCAATTAATTAAATTCAATTTCCTAAAGTTTAAATTTAAATATTTAAACTTATTATTTAATTTTCTTCTAATTAAATTAATTTCATTGAATTAACTTAATTTCATTCAATAATTCAATTCTAAATCTAAAAGAATTCAATTATCTCACATGTTGAATACTTTAATTACAAAAATGAATTAAATATTCAATTAAATCCTTTCTTTAGTTAAAAAAAGAGAACTCTTGATCATATCTCTGATTGAGTGAATTTCTCCACCTACCTCTTCAATTCCAAAAGGTAACTCCACCCACCTCTTTAGTTCAAAAAGGTAAATCCAAATTACCTCTTTAGTTCAAAAGGTAACTCATAATCAGTTGTTCAGTTAACCAAACTTTATTTCCTCTCTCCAAGTTGAAGAGGTGGAGTTTACGGATGGCTTCTCCAGTTCCCTTTGATCTCAACCATTCATCCTCTAATCTCTAGGATTGATCTCAACCATTCATATCATTTCCATATTCTATATAATCAACCCTTCATAACCATTTGAAGGATCTAGGATTTCAAGCTTTCGTGTGCCCTTACTCTGTAGGATTCTTGCTAGAAGCATTCAAAGCATTCTTGTGATCAAAATCAATATCATTTCTTGACACTTCCAAGTCTTAGATGATGTCGATACCAATACTTAGAATCACACATAGCATTTCAGAAGGAGTAGAGAGAGGCAATATAAGATTCGAGCTTTGTTGGTTTGCATTTGTTTGTATTCCTTGATTTCTTGTTATTTTATTGTTTGTGGATTTGTTCTTAGTATTTTTGATTTCTTAACCCCCATTGCAAATCAGTGCTACTAACCCCTTGTTAATTTGAGATTATGGAGAAGGATTGGATCTACACATTTTGGTGAACCCGATGTGAATCAAACAGCTCAAGAATCTCTTGAAGAAGACAAACATAATTTTTTGGCCTCGGCCGCGGATTCTCTTTTTTGTTAATTTTTTGATATCATTGTAATTTCACAATCGTTGGTATTTTGCCGCAATTGATGAAAATATGCCGCAATCGACTGGTTTAATGCCGCAATCGATTTGAGGGTTTCACAATCTTTTCTGTCATTTTTTATATTCTCTAATTCTGATGCTCTACTGCAATTGACCGATCTGATTCACAATTGATAACATATTGTCGTTACTGAGATTACATTGCCGCAAATGATCGATTTGTTCCGCAATTGCCAACATTTTGCTGCAACTGAGAGTATTATGTCGCAATTGACAAAAATTTACCACAACTAACATAACTTTATCATAATTGCCAGTTGTTTACCGCAATCAACTGGAATCATTTCACAATTGTTTAAAATTCACTATTTTTTTGCTAAAATATGACTTTTTCTCAATTTCTGTGCAAAATCAAAACACCAGGGACATAGAAAAGTAGGAACTATGAGTATTAAGGGTTTTGAAAGCATTTATCGATTTCATACGTTTTGATTGCAAGGTTTTTTGGTACTAACTCATCATTTCAACTTGTGGCGTGGAAACAGATCTAACAAAGCAACCTAAAATTTATTCACTTGTGTTTCAGTACCTAAAAATAACATTGCATGCAAACATCTCGAACCTCACTTTTCCAAATTGGTGCTTAAAATTGACATTTTGGTTAAAAATTGAACAAAGGAAAAAAAATCTTTCAATTTGGTGCATTAAAATTGAACAAGAAAATCATCATCTACTTTGGGCTTAAAATTGAACACTTGTGCTTTTATGGGTGATTAGCTTAGGTCACACTTGAAATTTTGGGGTTTAATTCATTAACCTTGTGTCTTTAGTTCTTGGTGCACTTGCATTAATCTGTTAGATTAAAAACCTTTATACTTTTTTAGAAAGGCATGTTTGGGGAATGCAGTTCTTGCTCGAAGAACGACCTTAAATTGGTAATCCTTTCGATTAGTATACAAACAAGACACAAGCCAAAGCTCTATTTTATATCTAGCCAAGCTCAGGTGAGGTGTGTTGATGATAGCCTAGATTGGGTGAATATCCCTAAGTATCTAGCATGAACTAATAGGCTCTTAAGGGAGTCACACACATACAAACCGATTAGATAGACTCCACGGACCCTACTACAACCTTGTTAAATAGAGAACTATCCATTTAACCTCCAAAAATGTACCTTATTATAGTGCAAGGGGTTGTAGAATTACCTCCCAAGATCCCCAACATATGTGTTCCAGGATATTGTGTTAGTGAAAGAGATCTTCACTAGCACAACAACAATATCTGGCGACGACAAAAACATCCTACATTGTGGACCTTCATGTCCTAGTAGTGTGATGATTTCTATGTGAGCCAACAAACATCCAAACATTGGGCCTATAATATTGTATCTTGTAGGAAATTTTGACCTAGATTAATTTGTTTGTCCTTGTTTCAAACCCATATTACAGTTAGAAAATGCTTTTTCTATTGTGCTTGTTATGTGATCATTTTCCAAAAATGCAAAACCGACATCAAAAACTATCAAAATGAGTCCAACGTGTTCAAGTCTAGGCTGACAATAAAAAACCCATTATGCAATCAGAACCCTTGTTCCAAAAAATCACTTTTTATCAGAAAAATTCACCAAATATGGGATCATTTTTCAGACTGTCTCCTTTTTCTGTAATTTCCTTTATTTTTCCGCAATTCATGATGTTTTACCGCAATCAATCCCTTTATTGCCACATTTGATCCTTTTATTTCTACAATTGGTTATCATTTACCACAATTGACCTGTCATTTTTCCGCAAGCAGTGGAAGTTTTCCACACTTGACCAAGAGAGTTTTTTACCTTAAAAACCTTGGAAAGATTCCCCATCTCATGTGAAAGATTAGTGTCTACATCCCAATAAAAAGTGAAGAATATTGTGTGAATCTATAAACATTAAAGATCATCCCTATTTGACAGCACGACTATTGTTTAAACATTGTTAGTTCAAAAGTTTAGACTAGATTATCTTGATCCCGTTATCTCAAAATTCATCAATCTCTATCAACGACTTTGTCTCATCTAAGGCATTAGTCATAATCCATATCTTACATCACCAAAATATTTGAGATCAAGAGAAGTTAAAATCTATCCCTAGAATTACCCTTGTCATACATAACTCAGACTCTCCTAGAAAGGTTATCCCTTTTTGTTTTCTTTATGTACGCCTTTTCAGATTTGTGGTTTCCAAGCTTTCCAATGACGAGGGTTAGTAGCACTAGTTTGCAATGGGGAAATCAATATGAAAAATACAAACAAAAAACACTTAACATATCAATAAAATGTATAAACAAATGAAAGGAAAACAAATGAATGCAAACCTAATTTCTTGAAGCTTCTATTGTTTCTCTCTAATCCTTCTGAAACGTTGTATTTGATGCTCTGTATTTGTGTGGGTAGCGTCTATGACTTGGGAGCATCAAGAATTTGATAATTAAAATGTGTGTGTGTGTGTGTGTGTGTGTGATTGCAAGATGGCTTGATTGCTAGAACCAATGTGGCAGAGTAATGGTGCATGTGAGCTTGAAATTCTAGATCCTTCAAATGGGTATGAAGGGTTTATTATATAGGAATTGAGGGTGATATGAACGCTCGAGATCAATCCTAGAGATAGGGAGATGAATGGTTGAGATTAAAAGGAATTGGAGAAGCCATAAGTAAACTTCACCTTTTCAACTGGGAGAGAGGAGATAGAGTTTGGTTGATTGAAGAGCTAATTGTGAGTTACCTTTTAGAACTGAAGAGGTGGGTGGAGTTACTCATGTGAACTAGAGAGATGGGTGGAGTTACTCATGTGAACTAGAGAGATGGGTGGAGTAACCCATGTGATCTGATTAAAGATTATCTCTTTGAAAATAAATGAATATTTAATTCATTTATGTAATTAAACTTTTCAACATGTAAGATAATTGAATTCATTTTGATTTAGAATTGCTTTATTGTTCTAAAATTAAATTAATTTAATTGAAATTAATTTAATTGGAAGAATTTAATTAGTAAGTTTAAATATTTCAATTTAAACTATAGGAAATTAAATTTAATTAATTAATTAATGGTAATTAATCAATTAAGGTTAATTAATTAAATAAAATTAATTATTTAATTAATTTTGGTAATTTGATTAGACGATCTGGAGAATGAATTTAGGGAAAAATAGATGATTAATTAACGATTAAAAAACTATCAATTAATATATGAAAATTAGTGTTTTTAATGTAAAGTTGCAAGCCTGTCCATTTTAGGGTGTCTACATTTTCCCCTCTTTGATGCAATGTGGCTTGTCGCAGTGTGTTAAAGGCTCTCTATTTTGATCTTTCCCCAGCTTGCCCTGACGATAGCAGGTGTATTGATGCCCCCTCAACAAATTTGAGCAAAAATTCACGACATGAGCGTTAATTTATTGAAATTTTAAATTGTGAATCTGGGTAGCTAACTGATTTAAAAAATGCTTTATTATGCCCCTGATATTGAGTTTTAAAATTTTCGGGGTCCGTGAAGATAATTTTGAGGTTTTGGAGGAATTAGGGTTTTCAAAAACCTTTATAAATAGCTAGGAGAGTCATTCATTTGTCACTTTGCACTTTGGAGCTCTAACAATTCTGGTGAGTTTGTATATCATTTTCTCTATTTTTTCTTTCTTCTTTGAACTATGGCGGACATTCTGGACATTGTGCATATTTCTAATCGGGTCCATACCTTTCATTAGCCAGTTGGCGTAGGACGTCGAGTAAGTGATCTTGTACTCCCTATCATTAATACTCTCATTTATTGCATTTAATTTTTTATTCTTTTTTTGAAAATTGTAAAGTGTGCCTCAATAGGCTGTGGTTTTGCCGCAATTGCAGTTTTAATGCCGCAATTGATGATTGCATGTCGCAATTGATAAGTGTGTTGCATTCGTAGTGTTTATTACCGCAATTGATGATTGCATGTCGCAATTGATAAGTGTGTTGGATTTGTAGTGTTTATTACCGCAATTGATGTTTGTTTTCCGCATTTGATGTTTTCTTTCTGCAAAGGCCTTAAAAGTGTCCCATTTGTTTGTGGATTTCCGCAATTGTTTTGATAGTGCTCTTTTAACATGTGTTAATGACTTGACATTTCTTTGTCACTGACCTGGTGCTAGTACTTTGCTTTCTATTGTTTTTCAGTAAGCTGGGACTATCCTTTGATGCCGAGAGTCGAGACCCCCAATTTTGGTTCTTTGCTTTCAGGTTACTGAGGCTGAGAGAGACATTCTGAGGCAATTAGGCCTCTACTGGATTTGTTATATGCCCGAGATCACAACCAAAAGGGGTCTAATTTCCACCTTATTAGAGAGGTGGCATTCTGATACTTGTACCTTTAGTTTACCGACTGGTGAGTGCATAGTCACTCTAGAGGATGTTTATCGCATCCTGCATATTCCTATTCAGGGGGCCCTGGTTGAGTACAACCAAGATGCTAGTGTGACTAAACTATCTGAGCTTTCTGGGCTGCCCCATGATCAGCTTGGGATGGATGATCCTTATGATATTCTATGGTCTAGATTTGGGATGGGTCTTGATAAGTTATCCACATTGTTAGGTAGTTTGATTTGTGGGATCTTGTGTCCCAATCATCGCCAACATGGATTCTCTATCGGGTTTGGTGCTTGTCTGTGTGGTATGGTTCAAGATCATACCCTATATGCCTAGGGTCTGTGCATGTTAGCCCACATGTACTTCCATATGTTCTATGCTCCTTACCTCAGAAGTAAGTCTCTTGGGTGGGGTGCTACCTTGCTTCAGATATGGGCTTGGGAGCACATTGCAGTGTGCAAGCCCGTTGGTGCTCAAGATCTTCCTGTAGTAAGACCGTATGTATTCATGTATGATAGTGCCATTGTTTATTCTCACATGGGCCACTTGATTTTTTGGCGGCAGCAGCTGGATATGATGCCATACTTTATTTGGAGGCCTTACAGGGACTATCCTGTTTGGGATGGTGAGGATGTGCATTTACCTTTCTGTCGTCAGTGAAGGTTCCTCATTGGCCATTTCAGTAGGCATGTGCATATGATATATTTCCACAATACTGATAGGGTGTTGCGATAGTTTGGGGAGAGGCAGGATGTGACTGATTCATATGCCTACATTGCTCATAGATTGAAATATTCTACTCTTTGGGGTGTAGTTGTTCCTCTGGATGCAGCTGTTACTGAGTTCCATGGTCTCATGCCTGTGTCATGGACTTGGAGATCTGCTACTGTGGATGCTAGTATGTATTCTGATTCTACCCCTGCTTGATGTATTTCTCTATTTAGATGTAGCTTTCCTTTGACTAGTACTTGATGTTGATCATGTATATGTTACTGATATTTGAACTTGTTCTATTGCAGGCACTAGTCCACAGTATGATGCATGGTGGTAGTCTACCCATCCAAAGCCACTCACTGATGTGTCACGACCAATTATTGGTAGACTATTGAGGAGGCCACATCAAAGGTGAGGTCGAGGGAGGCATGGTGGTGGTAGAGATGGAGGTGGTAGAGATGGAGGCAGTAGGGATGGAGGTGGTAGAGATGGAGGTTGAAGGGGTGGAGGTGGCAGGGATGGAGGCCAGTGTAGAGATGGTGGGAAGGGGAGGGGTGGTGACGATGGAGATGATCCTGGTACCAAAGGTGCTAGTGGTGGGGGGAGGACAAGGGGTGGATAGAGCAGTGGGAGGAGAGTTGGATTAGGTTTCATCTTGGAGGAGGAGGAGGGTTCTCAGTTCATTCAAAGAGTACATCATCGCACTGGCATTGTTCTTCCTAAGAGATTGGAGGAGAGCTTCATTACTAAGGATGTGGATGTGGAGATAGAGGATATTGGTGTTGAGGCCTTGGATGCAGAGAGTGTGGGTTCTAGCTCTTCTAGTGGGAGTAGCTATACTGGTAGTAGTACTGGGGAGAGTTTAGATAGTGAGGAGGAGGGAGATATGGATGTGTCTATAGGGGGATGGATATAGATCCTTTTGATCTGGAGAGACTGACGCAACAAGTTGCAGATTTGCAGGCTTGACTTGCTTCTTTTGATGCTCATGTAACTGTCTTAGAGAGTAGGGCTGCAGCAGCAGAGGCCAAGATGACAGCGGTGGAGGTTATAGAGGGGAAGGCTCAAGCTGAGGTCTGATCATTTATTGATAGTGTATAGGATGCTTCACATCAACATGTATTGGACCGACATTATAGATCTGGGCGTGAGGCCTAGAGAGAGATTGAGTACTGGCAGTGCCACTATGAGGGCGTTGTTCATGTAGATCAGAGGGTTCTGAGTTATATAGCCTCACAGAGATCCAATAGGGCTCAGAGGTCATAGAGTAGTGGTGTTGGTGCTTCTGGGTCATCTCAAAGACATGCGTCTAATATGCCACCCCCTTGTCCACCTGGCGGTGAGGGTGGGGGTAGCTCCTGCTGACATTTGAGTACTTCCTTTTTGTATCATGCACCATTTTTGTAGTGATGTTCATTTGATATACTCTGAGGCTTATCCATGATTGTATTTTGACACACTGATATTTATTGATACATGATGATTACCTTCTTTTGTTTAGGCTTGCGATCGTTCATTGGACTCAGATATTTTGATTATATGAGATGAAACTATTGATTTACTTGCTATATGTATGATTCTACATTATTTATGCTTAGATGTTGAAATGTTTATGCAATGTGATTTTGTTATGCAGACTCTTATATGGATGATTTATTTTCCTATGATACTAACATGTGTATGCAGGATGATGAAAAATGAAATGCATGTTTATATGAGATGCTTATGGATGCATGTGATTTATGATTTACCATGTATGTAACTGCAATTTTTGTCATTTATTGGAGGTACTTAAATAGAATGGATGCAATCTATTATGCACAAAATATCTGAGTAATGCATGTGTTAGTTAGAAGATAGTTAGTGGAAATTTGTTCTCTAGGATTTGATTTGATAGATATGGAATGATACAAATGAATTTTGACTTTTGATAGATATGAATTGATAGAATGGATGAGTGACCCAAGTCACTGCTGCGTTTCCAATTTTTGTCATCATTGCATCTTTTTATGAAATTCTGAAGAGTGTCCAATGCATCCAGATCACATACCATTTGGATACTACCATGACCTCTTGATAACCGTAAGGAGTAGAGAGATTGAATAGAAAGATAACTTAGTGCACCCAAATATTGACCATCTGAGCTTAGCTATGTTCCTTGGTTGAAAATAAAGAGAGCCAAAAACACCCAGATATTGACCATTAGGATACCGCTTTGACCTCTGAACAATCCAAAAAAAAGAAAAAAGAAAACCAAGATAGAAATCCAACGCACCCAAAGTCCATCTGGATAGCACCATGAGCTCTTGATTTTGAAAATAAATACCAAAAAAAAACCAAGATAGAATTCTAATGCACCTAGAGATAACAGTGTGAACTCTTGTTTTTATGAAGAAATCCCATAAAAACCAAGATAGAAATTCAATGCACCCAGAATCCATCTAGATACTGCTATGATTCTATTGGTAAATAAACAAGAAGATAATAGAGAAGGAATGTCCAATTCTTTCCCAGTGTTAAGCTCAGATCATGGGACTGCATGGCTTCCAAATAATTGACAATGCCTACCACATTTATCCTAAATCATCATGACCCTAGAATCGAATCAAACATTCAACATACAAGAATCAAAGAAAATAAGTTATTATCCATCATAGCTACTCTCCTCACTCGGTGAATCCTGGAGTAGCGTAAGAACATAACCATGAAATATAGACTGACATCTGACCGACTGACTGACCTAGTCAACATTTTGATTGTTCTTGATTTAGTTTGATTCTCTTGATTGACTCGACTCTTTTGATAGGCTTGATTGGATTGATTTCTTTGAGTGTGTCTAGTTTCAGTAATAGATGACTCATATAAGACTAACATGTCTAGTTTTGAGTGTATCCATCACTATGTAAGATGTTTGATATGATTGATTGATTTTGATCAAGCTGTGTCAGATGAGCCCAATGTTGATTCGCAAAGCTCATGGTTGTGACATTTGATAGATTGGCTTGGTTGCCAGTTTTCTTGTTGATAGGTTTGATAGACTGATAAAGCTATGTCATATGGGCCCAATGCTGATTTGCAAAGCTCATGTTTATGACATTGATTGAATTGGCATGATCGCCCTTTGCTCTGTTGATAACCGAGTTGGTTTTATTGCTTGGGATTTTGCAATTTTTTATTGTTTTTTGATGAAGATTGATTTTTTTCAAGACATTTTGAACTTTTTAGGATTTTTTGATGAGTTTTCTATTTTTTAGAGATTTCTTTAGGACATTAGAATCACCCCCTAGTCTGGTGGACCAGTACTAACCATGGATAAGTATTGGTGCTCAGAGGGGTTTGTGCTTCTGGATATAGCTTGGGTAGGCAGTCTTGCATTTGAAGTTTTCTCAAGCTTGTGATCTTGGAGTGCATTGATGGTGAAGCTGGATTTGAACACTTGGCGCCTGTTTGTTGGGTTTTCACCAAGGTACCTACTCAATAGAGCATGTTTTCCATGTTTTCATTGAGAGAGCGATTTTGTTTCTCTTAATTTTTTTTTCTTTTTTGATTTTTTTTGTTGTCATCAAGGCGCCTGTTTGCTAGGTTTTCATAAGGTAACCATTTGTATTTTTTCATTTTTTTGGTATTTTCTGGATATGTAGATAGTTTCCTTAACCATTGAGACCTTAAGCATAGAACCTCTTGAGGTGCATTCTAGTTATGTATCTGGGGAGCTGATCTCCTTCTGGTGTTTCCAGTTGGTATGCCCCACTCTGGGTAGAGTTGACAATGACATATGGTCCTAGCCAGTTAGGCTCAAACTTTCCTGGTTTCACTCTTTCTGCTTTCTTCTTTTTATTTTCCACGAGGACAAGATCTCCTACCTCAAATGTTCATGGCCTCACTTTCTTATGATAGCTCCTTCTAAGGTAAGTCTGATAGCCTTGTATGTGATTTAATGCATTTTGTCTTCTTTCATCTAGTAGTTCCAGATCATTGAGCCTTTCTACTCTGTAGTCTTCATATGAAATCAGGTTCTTCAATGATATCCTTAGGGATGGGATTTCCACTCTGAGGGGTAGGACTGCCTCTGATCCATAAACTAGGGAGAAAGGAGTGGCTCCTTTAGGTGGTCTAATGCTAGTTATATATGCCCATAATGCAGGAATAAGCTGTAAATGCTAGTCTCGCCCTGATTCATTCACTGTTTTCTTCAAGATTTTCAAAATGGTCTTGTTTGTCACTTTAGCCTGGCCATTCCATTGAGGATAATAGAATGAAGAGAACCCTTGTTTGATTTGGAACTGTTCACATAGCTCTTCAACATATTTGTTTTAGAAGGGTGTACCATGATCTGTCAGGATGGTTTGAGGAATCCTGTATCGACAAATGACGTGGTTGAGTATGAACATTGATATCTTATTTCCAATTATGTAAGTGAGGGGAATTTCTTCCACCCACTTAGTGAAGTACTCTATTGCTAATATGATGTATTTATGTCCATTTTCTAAAGAAGGTGTAATTTTTCCAACGAGGTCAAATCCCCACATAGAAAAGGGTAATGGTGAAGTAATAGGACTTAGTTCTTGGGTTGGTGCATGGATGAGGTCTCCATGAATTTGACACTGCCCACACCTTTGTACATAGTTGTTTGCATCTATCTCTACTATGGGCCAGTAGTATCCCATGTGGATGATCTTTTTAGCTAAGTTTTTGTCACCTCTGTGGGTTCCACAAATGCCTTCATGTACCTCATACATAGCTCTCTAGGATTTTGTGGAAGTGAGACATCATAATAGCGTTCTGTCTAGACTTCGTCTATATAGAGTAGTTGCAAGAATGGTGTACCTAGAGGCTTGGTAGATGAGGGACTTTTTCTAGTTCCTAGACAAGTCAAGAGGCAAGACACTAGTTTGGAGATAATTATACACATCATGGTACCATGGCATTTCAGGACCAATAAGGAAACATGTTGATTCTATGATTGGTGCTTGATGTGATGGCATCATGAGTTTCTCCACTAGAAATTGGAATCTGATTTCATTGCCTAGCATATCAATCAGTGACACTATGGTATCCATCATGTTTGCAGCTTTGTTTTGTGCCCTTGGTATTTTCTCAAAAAATATGTAGTGGAACTTGGTGTGCAACCTATCCATTTGTTCTCTGTATGGTATTATCTTCTCATCTTTTTTTATATAGTCATTGTTTCCTTGGCTACTGACCAACTGTGAATCTTTGTAGACCTTAATGTTCTTGATTCTCCATTGAATCGTTGTATTTACTCCAATGACTAGTGCTTCATATTTGTCTATGTTGTTTGTACATGGGAAGTTGAGTCTGAATGATTTGGCAATTGCGTCATTGTTTGGAGTGATGAGTACTATTCTTGCTCCTGCACTATGGTCTGTGCATGACCCATCAAAGTATAGTTTCCACACCTCTATTGTTGGTTGGAGTGTAAGTATAGACTCATCTAGAAAGTAAGATATGATAGGATAATGATCCTAAATAGGTGCATCTTCCATTTGATCCGCAATCACTTTCCCTTTGATGGATTTTCTGTCTATTTACTCAATGTCAAACTCGCTTAAGATCATTACCCACTTTGCAAGTCATCTAGTGAGTGCTGCTTTCCTTAGTAGATTTTTTAAAGGATCAATATGTTCTATCAAATTTGTTTGGTGACTCAACATGTAATGCCTCAGCTTCTGTGAAGTGAAGACAATTGTGAGGCATGATTTTTCAATTGGCATATAGTTGAGCTAATATCTTACCAATGTTCTTAGATAGTAGATGAATCTCTCCTTGCCTATGTCATCATGTTGTGCTAAGAGTATGCTTAATGTTGATATCATTACCAAGATATATAGAAGCAATGGTTTACCTCAGACTGGTGGCACCAATATGGGAGACTTGAGTAAATAGTCCTTGAATATTTGAAATACTTGTTTGCATTGTTCTATCCATAGAAATTTGATATCTTTGTGTAGTAGATGTTGGAATGGGTGGCCCTTGTCTACTAGCTAAGCTATGAAGTGCCTGATGGATTGGAGTCTACCTTGTAACGCCCTTAGTTTCCTTAGGTTAGTCGGTAGTGACATGTCCAATATTTCTTTGACTTTCTTTGGGTCTACTTCAATGCCTCTATGTGACACTATGAACCCCAATAGCTTCTCTATTGTGACCCCGAATGCACATTTATTTGGGTTTAAATGGACCTTGTATTCCTACATTTTGTCAAAGATTGGTCACAATACTTGTAGATGATCCTTTCTAAGCATTGACTTGGCTAGTATGTCGTCAACATAGTCTTCCATTGTCTTGTGGATGAGATCATGAAAGATGGTTGTCATGGCCCTTTGATATGTTTCTCTGGCTATTTTTAGAACAAATGGTGTGACGTTCCAACAATAAGTGCCCCAAGGACATGTGAAAGCCATTTTATGTTGGTCCTCTTTCGTGATCCTTATCTGATTATACCCTAAAAATCCATCCATGAGTGATAGCATTTGATGTTCAGCTCTTAGATCTAGTATCATATCGATGTTAGGCAAAGGAAAGTCATCCTTGGGACAAGATTTGTTAAGATCTATAAAGTCTGTGCAAATTCAAATTTGACCACTGTGCTTTGTAACTGGTACCAGATTAGATATACAGTCTACGTATGGGATCAGTCTTATGAACTTAGCATCTAGGAGATTTTTTAATTTTGCCTTTACTATTAATGCAATATGGGGATGCATATTTCTCAGCTTCTATTTGATAGGTTTGGCATTGGGTAGCAATGGGAGATGATGCAACACAAGCTCTGGATCTAATCCTGGCATGTCTAAGTAGGACAATGCCAAATTGATCATCCTTTCCTTGAAGAAACTGATGAACTATTCTCTCTCCTCCGGGGTGAGTGAGTTTTCTAAGTAGATGTTCTTTGGGTTATTTTCATCACCCAAGTTGAATTCTTTTATTTCTTTTTCTAACAATGCCGATTTTCCTCTATCAAGGGGAGGAGTTCTTGCTTTCCATCTTCTAGCGCCTCAGTGAGGTTTTCACTAGAAGATACATCTTGTTTTGTCTTTTTATTATTTTTGTGCCAGTAAGCACCTTTCTGTTTTCACTTACTGACAATTTTTTTCTCTTTTTCAATTTGTTTTGGTGACTGGAAAGAGGAGATTCCTCCCCAAAGTATGTTGACCTATCGAGGTCGATGGAGAAACCTGATTTATGGTCTCCTGATGGTATTCCCTCTCTAAGGCCCATGAAATCTATGATAGCCTCATCATTCTCAAAGATATCCATATTAGGTGGTCCTTGTTGATCCCACTCTATTAGTTCTAGGTGTACAAGACATAGGCCCTTGTGTTGGGTTGACTCTGTTTGGTTGAAGCGGACTACAGAGATGGTTCTGACAAACCTAGACTGTGATGTAGATGCAAAACCTAAGGAACTGTTATCGATATGTTTATCAATGCAGGGTTGGTCATCAATGGTTAATTGGTCAAATAGAGCATCAAGGTGTATGGTAGTGGCTGACTAAGGAGAATAGTCTGGGATTGAAGGTTGGGATTCATGAAGGGATCCCCACTCGTAGTCGTGGGAGTCAATTTTCTAGAACACTCATCAAATGTCTCAGTTCCCTTGTTATCATAGATTTCTTGGTTGAGGTTTAATTGAGATTGAGATGTTCCCACTTCGGCGAGAAATAACTATTGTAGTATGTTACTTATCAAGACACGTTCTGGGTTTTTCCCCCAGTGTAACTCTACTATTTTTTCTTGATCAACTTGTATGTCTCGGGTGATAGGATTGTTTCTTTTTTTCCCATAGTCTAACCCTCTCTTGTTTCTTTGGGTTTGTGGGAGAGATAATTCCATTAAACCTTGTTGTCTTGCCCCCATTCTAGTTGTACCATCATACCCAAATCTTTGCAGCATTGTATATCCAGCTCCATAGGTTGATATGGATAGGGGTTGTTGAAGTGTCTTCTATTGATCTTGATACAACCATGTATTGATATCTAGATCAAATGGGATCTCTTCTACAATGTCTCCCCATCTGACAAAGGTCATGGGTGGACACCTAAATAGAATAGGCTCTAGGGTTTCTGTTGTAATAGCTTGTTGTGGCATGCCATATGTTCATGGGCTTTGAGGCATGTTTGTGATAGTGAATGCTTACTTGTAGCTATATTCACACATCCCTTGTTAGTAATGGATATTTTTCCCACTTTTCTTGTGATTTATTTAGGAATTGAATTTGAGGCAGAAGGGATACTTGCCTCTTGGTTTGATGAAACCTGGTTGTCAGTGTTGGTTTGGACCACATTATAGTATTGGAAATGATTTGGATCTCCCCAAATGATGATTTATTCCCCCTGGTGTGGGAACTTGATGCATTGATGATATGTTGAAGGTACAGCTTGCATCTCATGTATCCATGGTCTCCCTAGTAACATGTTTTATCCATACTCTAGGTCTAGGATCTGGAAGGGAGTGTTCTTGACAACTGGACCAATCTGGACAGGTAGAATGATAATACCTTTGGAAGATCTTTCCTCTTCATCGTAGGCTCTAATGTTGATTCTCCTTGTTACATCAATACTGGACTCTGAGTAGCCTAATTTATTAATTCACTTTAAAGTACAAATGTTTAGTCCAGCCCCACCATCAACAAGGACTCTACAGATTGTGCTTTTGTGGACTTGGACAATCAAGTGTAAGGAATCATTATGCAAGGGTTTCTATGGTGACACGTCATAGTCTATAAATGTTTCATGTTTGTTGGCTTCTATATGTTTAACCATCATTTGGAAGCTCTCAAGGGTTATGTCCATTGGGAATGCTGCTTTCTTAAGGGCTTGGTCAAGTGCTTGTTTATGCTGCGGAGATATGTGCAAGAGGTCAAACATGGATATTTGGGTAGGCATGCACTTTATCTAATCCACTAGGCTTGTCTATGGATCTGAGGTTGCTTGAGGGTTGAATGGTGTAGCAAATGAGGAAGGTTCTCCTTGCAAGACAACTCTTGTATGACACATGGTTACAACACATTTGTTACCTTGGTCTCTGATAGTGATCGTAGCCACATGGCTATCTGAAGGATTTAGGCAATTGATAGTGTTATCATTGTTGGCATAAGTGTAGTTGACTTGTTTTGACTTTCCACTAGACTTGGAGGTTTTCCCTTTATTGTGATCATGAAATGTGTCATTGAATATTGTATGATCAGTTTTTCCTTTTGTTTGCATATTTGTTATGTCAAGGACCCCTGTGTCAATCAAATCTAGGATAGTGTATTTCAATCAGTAACAGTTGGGTGTTTTTTGTCCCTTCACCTGATGAAATTCATAGAAATCATTGTCATTGTACCACCTTGGTTTGATTGCATCATGTTCATATTCCCTGATTTCTAGGAGAGTGATATTGTTGGATTGTATCAACTTTCATAAAGCTGATTCTATCGACTCTCCTAATGGTGTGAAGTCTCGTTGTTCGAATTGAAACCTTGGTTTGCATTGAGCCTATTGTTGACTATTTAACATAACGGCCTCTTGGATAGGGGGAGGTTGATTTTGAGTGTATTCTTGTGGAGTGGGCTCCATAGGTTGTTGGTTGGCCATAGGCACACCTTGCAGTGACACTTTGAGTTGCGCGTAGTTGACTTTTTTTACATCAATGACACCATCACTGGTGACATTTTTGTTTATATTCCACCACTTTGCTTTGTCTGTTGTAGTCTTGTTTGTATTCATTTGGGTAGGATCTGTAAGGACACCTCATTTTACCAAGCTCTACTCACAACGAACTCCCCATTTGATGAGTTGTGTAAAGTTTGGAGCTAGCTACAATTCTGTTGTAACTGACATGTCTAGAATCAGATTGTCAACAAACATGAATATTAGGTCTTGTTGGGGTACATCATATGTTATCTTTTTTGTAGTATTCCTCCATCTCTGTAAGAATTTTACAAAATACTCTTCATCATTTTGTTTGATATCACAAAGGTCCTTGATGCTGACCTTGCACTCGATGTTATGATGGAAGTGAGATGAACTTTTCAGCCAACTCACCCCAAGAAAGAATGTCATGAGGTAGATGTGAGAACCATTCCATTTCTAGTCTAGCTAAGCTTCATGGGAATAGTCACATTAAGTATGTCTCATCATGTTTGACTTTGACGCAACTAGCAAAGAATTCTCAGATATGGTCAATAGGGTTGGTATTGCCCCTATATTTGTCAAATTTTGGTACCGAGAAGTGAGTTGGGAATGGAGACATGTGAAGAGAGTGATCAAAGGGGTATGGGTATAAATCCTCTATGGTGTAATATTTATTTTTCCCTTTATTTTTCATATCCATCATTTGGGTTTGAAGGTTTTGCACTTGTTGGATCAGCATGTCTGTTTGAGACTGAGGAGGATGTGTGACATTATACCTCTATATTGTAGTAGGTATGAGGTTGTGCCTCTATGTCATTTGCATAGGAACAAAGGACCTCATCCTTGGGACTTGATATTGATTTCCCAACACATGATTCTGAAATGGGGGCACGTGAGTGGCCCAAGATAGGTTTTGCAAAGTTTGTTGTTGGGGTTGGAAATGAAGTTGTTGCTGAAGCTGGGGTTGATCTTGTTGGGGTTCAGGTTGTTACTGCTAAAGCTGGGGTTTCTTCTACTGGGGTTGAGGTTGTTTCTACTGAAGCTAGGGTTGAGGTTATTTTTATTGAAGCTGGGGTTTCTATTGTTAGGGTTGAGGTTGTTACTAGGTGAGCAAAGGCATAATCTTGGGTGGGCATTGACTGAAAGTCAGACCTGTAGAGATGGATCCCTGTGGGAATGATGTGTTGACCCCAAGGCTAGTAGGGATTGACTACGGTAGTGGCATGGTGGAAAAAATGTTACTACTTTTTGGTGGGATAGAATGCATAGCATGAGAGCTTGATTGGCCAGGCCATAAGGCTGAAGGTGGAGGCATACTAGTGACCATGGGTACACTTAGTTGGGAGCCTATCATGCTTTCCATGGAAGATGTGCTTGATTGGTTTGTGTAATTGGTTTGATTGGGTATCATCTATGCCAATGTTGGTATTGTCAAGGATGAGAAGATTTGAGAAACCACAGGCAGTGTTGGAGAGGGCTGAGTAGAGTTTTGACCTATGAGAGGGTTTTCAGGCCATATGGTCGACACACTGAATTCAGCGGGGAGTTTGAATCCCTTCTTTATCAGCATGGCTAAGAAATTTTTGGTGTTCCTCTCTACAACAACACCAACTACTTGCATGGAATAGGCATCTTTCTCTATATCTTTGAGCTCTTCTTCTGTGACATTTTTGAAAAAATCTAACCCACGGGGCTGATCATTGAATACAAAAGAACTAGTATTTAAGAAAGGATCATCCTCTTGCTCTATTTCCCAAGAGGGGACTCTATTGATATATGACTCATCAGGTTATGTTCTAGCCTTCAACCTTGTGTAGGGACCTCCATGAGGTTTTTTAGACATAGTGTGGTCCATATTTTTTGGCTAAAACAAGTGATATAAAGAAAATAGAAAAGGATAACCTTTCTAGGAAAGTCTGAGTTATATTTGGACAAGGGTAATTCTAAGGACTAATGTTGATTTATCTTGATCTCAAGGTTTTGATGATGTAATAAATAATATTTTTTGACCTTTGCCTGGGAAAATTCACTAATAGAGATAATGATGATGTTGAGATAATGAGATCAAGATATTTAGAGTCTGAACTTTCAAACTAACAATGTTTTAGACAATTATCGTGCTTTCAAAGAAGGGATGATCTTTAATGTTTAGAGATTTACACAATGTTCTTCACATTTTTATGGGATAGACACTGGTCTTTGATACAAAATAGAGAGTTTTTTCAAGGTTTTAGGTCAAAATAGGTGTAAAAAAGTCTCTGGTCAATTGCGACAAAACTCCACCAATTGCGGTAAAGTGACTAGTTTATTGTGGTAGTCTATCACTAATTACAGTAATAAACAGGTTAATTACGGCAATAAAAATGACAATTGCGGAAAAATTATGTCAATTGCAGCAAAATGCGGGCAATTGCGGAAAAGGGGAAATAGTCTCAAGAAAGACTCAAAGATAGGACTCACCGTCTGGAAATTTTGATTTTCTAGAACAAGGCTTTTGATTTTTAAGATAGTTTGATGTTGACAACCCTAGACTTTAAAACATTTGACTCATTTTGACAGTTTGGATGTTTGTTTTGCATTTTGGAAACTGATCAAAGAACAAGCACAATAGACAATGTGTTTTGAAGAATGAAGACTGACATGTGTATGTTCTACAAATTTTTCAGGTTGCAATGTTATCACAAGGTCTCAACAATGAACAGTCAGTTTAATCTAAGTCAATAGCTTCAAAATACAATATTATAGGCCCAATGCTTGAATGTTTGTTAGCTCACACAATAAGTGTCACACTACTAGGACATGAAGGTCCACGATGTAGGTGTCCATGTTTTTTCCATTGCCATGTATTGTTGTCATGGAGTGAAGATCTCTTTCACCACACAAATACCTTGGAACACATATGTTGGGAATCTTGGGGGAAAATTTTGCAATCCCTTGCACTATAATAATGTATCTGTTTGGAGTTAGATCGGGTTGGCCTCTAATTAACAAGGTTGTAGTAAGGGTTTGTGGCATCTATCCAATTGGTTTGTACGTGTGTGACTCACTTAAGAGCCTAATTGACCATGCTAGCTCCTTAGGGATATTCACTCGATCCAAACTATCATCAACACACCTTGTCCGAGCTTGGCTAGATATAAAATGAAACTTTGGTTTGTGTCTTGTTTATGTATCGATCATAATAATTACCAGTTTAAGGTCGTTCTCCTAGGAAGAAGCGCATTCCCCGGATAGGCCTTTCTCAAAAGTATAAAGGTGTTTAATCTAACAGATTGTGCAAGTGCACCCAAAACTCAAGACACGAGGTTAATCGCTTAAACCCCAAAGTTGAAATGTGAACTAAGCTAAACCACCATACAAGCACAAGTGTTCATTTTTAAGCCCAAAAGGTAGGTGTCGATTGCTTGTTCATTTTTAATGCACCAAATTGAGAGATTTTTTGCCTTTGTTCAATTTTAATCCTCACATCAATTTTAAGCACCAAATTCCAAAGTATGAGGTATGAGATTTTGACAAGCACTGTTATTTTTAAGAACCAAAGTATGAGTGCATGAATTTTATGTTGTATTGTTAGCTTGTCTTCTCGATTCGAACCTGTTAAAGAAAGTGTTTAGTATCTCAAGAAATGAAATATTTTTAATCCAAAACAACAGAATATCTAGAAACTCCAGGATTATTTAGATTGTTGAGATTAATAGTGACTTTATACTTACTTTCAAATCTCTTGATTGAATCAAGGTGCCTTGTATATGCTTCACTTTGATCCCCAGCTGTGATTGTGAGAATAGCCCTTTGTTCTGATCAATAGTTGGTGGTTCTCCTTATTGCAGCTCTTAATGATCTAGCAGCTGGGATGTTTCTGATTACCTTGTCTTCCATTCACCATTATTCAATCCTACACAGAAACCAAGAAAAATAGCTGAAAATGTGATTTTTATGTCAATTGCGATACTATTTTCTCAATTGTGGCAATCTCCTATCAATTGCAAGAAAATTTTAGTAATTGCAAAAAAAAACTCTGGTCTATGGAAAAATGTTTGTGTTTGTAGTACAGATCGGTCAATTGCGGTAAAGCACAGGAAATTGCGATAAAGCACAAGAAATTGCGGTGAAACCTAGGCGGTTGCAGCATAGTACTAGAAGAAATAAAGATAGAAGATGATAGAATAGCAATGTGAAAGCCTGGAATCAATTGCGATATTAAACCAATCAATTGTGGCATAGTTTCATCAATTGCAGCAAAATACCAGCAATTGCAAAATTACACAGATATCAAGAAAATGATGGAAAATGAGATCTGCAACTGTACGACCGAGGCTAAAGGATTCTGTCTGTTGTCTGCAAGAGATAGTCAGACTGTTTGCTTCATGTCGGGTTCACCAAAATGTACGCCTCTTCAGATTCATGGTTCCCAAGCTTTCCAACAATGAGGGTTAGTAGCACCAGTTTGCAATGGGGAAATCAATATGAAAACTACTAATAATGAACACTTAACCTATCAATAAAATGTATAAGCAAATGAAAGGAAAATAAATGAATACAAACCCAATTACTTGAAGCTTCTATTATCTCTCTCTACTCCTTCCTAAACACTATTTTTGATGCTCTGTATTGGTGTGGGCAGCGTCTATGACTTGGGAGAGTCAAGAATTTGATAATTGAAATGTGTGTGTGTGTGATCGTAAGATGACTTGAATGCTAGAACCAATCTGATAGAGTAATGGCGCATGTGAGCTTGAAAGCCTGGATCCTTCAAATGGGTATGAAGGGTTTATTATATAGGAATTGAGAATGATATGAATGGTCAAGATCAATCCCAGAGATAGGGAGATGAACGGTTGAGATTAAAAGAAACTGGAGAAGCCATCAGTAAACTCCACCTCTTCAACTGGGAGAGAGGAGATAGAGTTTGGTTGGCTGAAGAGATAATTGTGAGTTACCTTTTAGAACTAAAGAAGTGGGTGGAGTTACTCATGTGAACTGGAGAGATGGGTGGAGTTACCCATGTGAATTGGAGAGATGGGTGGAGTGACCCATGTGATATGATTAAAGATTATCTCTTTGAAAATAAATGAATATTTAATTTATTTATGTAATTAAAGTTTTCAACATGTGAGATAATCCAATTAAATTAGTAATTTTAAATCTTTCAATTTAAACTATAGGAAATTGAATTTAATTAATTAATTAATGGTAATTAATTAATTAAGGTTAATTACTTAAATAAAATTAATTTTTGGAATTTGATTAGATGATTTGGAGAATGAATTTAGAGGAAAATAGATGATTAATTAATGATTAAAAAACCATTAGTTAATAGATGAAAATTAGTGTTTGTAATGTAATGTGGCAAGCCTATCCATTTTAGGGTGTCTACACTTTATATCACTTTTTTAGTCAAAAAACATGGATAACATCATGTCTCTCACACCCTATGGAAGACCTTACACTAGGTCGAAGGCTAGAACACAACCCAATGAGTCCTATATTAACCAATTTCGCTCATGGAAAAAAGAGTGAGAGGATGACCCTTTCAGAAATACTAGTCCTACTCTTTATATTGAAAATCTCCATAAACCAATGATATTCGAAGATGTCACAGAGGAGGAGCTTGAAGACATAGAGAAATGTGCCTATTTCAAACAAGTAGTTGATGTTGTGGTAGAGAGAAACCCTAAAAGATTCCTAGCCATGTTGATTAAGAAGGGACTCAAACTCCCCACTGAATTTAACGTGTCAACAATATCACCTGAGAACCCTCTAGAAGGTCAAAGCACAAATCAAACCTCTCAAGAGGATCTTGTAATATCCCAAATTTTTCCTTTCTCATCATCAACAGCAATGACATCAACACAGACTATGTCAAACCAAACTAGCTCTGCAAATCAAGCTAGCAAATCATCCACACAAAGCATGACATGCTCCCAACTAAGTGAACCCTTGGTCACTAGTGTATCTCAAGCATCAGCCTCATGGCCTTTTACATCAAGCACTGATGTTGTCTCATCAATTCCATAAACAAGCAACAACCCATTTGAGAATGTTCAGACACTACAATCTGTCCCTGCTAGTTTTGGGCTCAATAACTCGCTCCCACAGGGATCAATATCTTCGGGTCTGATATTTAGGTAATGTCCACCCAAGGATACACATTTTTTTCTACATGGATCCCAACAACAACAAAAAAAACCCCAACAACAACAACAACCCCAACCCCAACCCCAACAACAAAAACAACATCAATCTTGGACCAATCAAATGCCACAGTATCAGAATCACACACTAGGAAACCAATATCAAGTCCCAAGGACTAGATCATATGTCCCAACACAAGGAACACAGAGGTAAAACCTTATACCTAATATGGCATAGAGATTTAATGCCATAAATGTTCCTCAATCTCTGACAAACATGTTGATACAACAAGTGCAAAGTCTACAAACTGAAATGATGGACGTGCAAAATCAGGGGAAAACCAAGTCCTAAATAGTAGAGGATTTGTACCCATGTCCATTTGATCACTCATTACACATGTCTTCATTTCCCACTCACTTCTTAGTACCCAAATTTGACAAATACGGAGGCAGTACCAACCCTGTAGAGCATATCAGAGAGTTCTTAACTACCTACATAGAGGTTGCACATGACAAAACATACCTAATGCATTTGTTTCCATAGAGTCTAGTCAGACTAGAGATGGAATGGTTCTCACACCTACCCCATGACATTGAGTCTTGGGGAGAATTGGCCAAAAAGTTCATTTCTCACTTCCATCATAACATCAAATGCAAGGTCAGCATCAAGGACCTCTACAACATTAAGCAACAAGATGGAGAATCCTTTGTTAAATTCCTACAAAGTTGGAAGAATAGTTCAAATAGAATAATGTATGACAGGCCAGAACAAGAGCTAATAGTCATGTTCATTGAAAATATGATCCCGGACATGTCATTCACCACAGAATTTCATCTCGCTCCAAAACTCAAGCAACTCATCAAATGAGGACTTTGTTGTGAGAAAAACCTGGTCAAGAGAGGTATCCTTGCATACCCTACCCAAACAAACATGAACAAAAATTCAAAGGATAAATCCAAATGGTGGAACAAGAACAAGAACATGAATTTCACTAATGAAGGTGTCATTGACGTAAAAATAGTCAACTATGCTCAATCCATAGTTTCGCTACAAGGAGCACCTATGAAAAATTAGAAACCCATGGTGAACACTCAACAAGTGAAAACTCAAAACCAAACACCCATTGTGCAAGCAACAACTGTGTCCAACAATCAACCCAAAAGACAATGCACACAAAGGTTTCTGTTTCCTAAATGAGACTACACACCATTAGGGGTGTTAATAGAGTCGGCCTTGAAAAAGATGATTCAAACCAATACTATCACTCTACCCAAAATCAGAGAATATGAACATGGTGCTATGAAACCCAGGTGGTAGAATGATAACAACTGTTATGAATATCATCGGGTAAAAGGACACAAGACACCCAACTGCTACCAATTGAAGAATGTCATGCAAGATCTTATCAACAAATAATCAAGTGCCTTCAAATTAGGAGGCAAGCATTCCTTTCGCCTCTGATTCTATTCCCAAATAGATAACAAGAAAGACAGAGAAGATAACTGTTCAGGCTTAGAATTGTTACCTTACATCAGGGATTAAGGCTAACAACAATTCTATCTCGACAATGGAAACCTCTCCTAGCTGTGGGTAGACTATGAATGAAGAGGAATCTCCGGATTCTAGGTCGGTTCCTATAAAATATGGAATATCACTTTCCTGATCTGCAAACGATTGGGAAAAGGGAAAAGAATACTATAAATAATAAGATTAGGGTGATACACCAATGAATAATTCAGACTTCTCAAAAAGATGAATTTTAGTCCTGACTCACAAATGAATACTTTAACAATCTGATTCTCTATTCAACATATAGGTTAACAACCTCATGCTATCACGGTTCTACCACAAACAGCTTGGAGAATTAACAACATACATTTCTCATGCAAGGCCTAGGGGCAGCTTATTTTCTTGAGAAGGAAAGAATTTCGTTCACTTCCTTTAGATAATAACCAATTTAACAATTGCTAGAAAAGATGAAACAGGATTTAATATTGAAAAAACAAGTACACAAAATGGGAGTCAAAGAATCTGGTTCATTTCTTCAAAAATCTAACAAGATGATTACAAAAATGGCCTTCAAAGCACCTAGGAATGATATGTTCACTAAAATGCCCTCTCCCCAAAATCTG